>CM076399.1:31766594-31832789 GCA_038363315.1 Mugilogobius chulae | reverse complement strand
TATTTTTATGTAAATCAAATTTTTTCCAACTTTTTTCACACCAATCTCTCGTCTACTTCTCCTCTAAACATAATAAATTTTATAAAAATTATTTCAATTTTAACCCCTTAAATGCTGTTTGTATGTGAGAAAGTAGCATATTTTTGATGTTGAAAAAGTGAAAAAAGTTTTTTTTTCAAAATACTTCAGAATTTTTTCTTTCTTGGTGTGGGATTTATAGACCCTGGTGGTGCCCTAAAATAGTGTGAAAACTGATTTGATCACTTTTATAGTTTTGGCACAAAGTCCATTTTAAGAGCTAAAAACACCATTGGCCCAGCTTTAACCCGCCTATGACAAAGCAGTAACCGCTAACAATACCCTTTTACTTCTTACATACTGTAAACTTTTCTCAAACTTTTTTTCACATCAATCTCTTTATCTACTCCTGCTCTAAACATAAATACTAAATATTGCATAAATTATTGGAATTTTAACCCCATAAAAGCCTTGTAAGTGAAAAAGTATATACATCTGTTTTTGATTGAAAAACATGAAAAATGTGGTATTTTTGCATTATACTTCAATACATTTACTTTTTAGTGTGGGATTTATAGAGGCTGGGGGTGTGCTAAAATAGTGCCAAACTGACTTGGTCACTTTTTTAGTTTTACATAAAGTCCATTTTTTTAGACATAAAAACACCCTTGGTCCACCTCTGGCAAAGTAATAACATCTAACAATATCCCAATATTTTACATATTGAAAACTTTTCTTCAACTTTTTTCACATCAATCTCTTCATTTACTTCTGCTCTATTCATACATATTCACTTTTATTTCATATTTTGACTTTTTAACCTGCCTAAGTCCAGCTCAACATGTGGAGATGGTTCCTATATAGACCTACTGCAGCAGCTCACAGCTCCTGACAGACGCCCCAGTGGCTCTAAACAATGGCTCAAATACACACAATGATTAGGGATCAATACAGTTGACCTCTACCTTTATACTGAAACACTTTTCTACTCTTTGTCTACTCATTTCGAGAGTCACAAAGAAAACTATGAGCCAAATGGCAAAAACGTTCTGATGAAGTTTACGTTCAAATGCACCTGTGTAAACAAAACTGTACTTTGTTTTTTGTTTGGGTTTATCTGCTGGACAAGTGTTTGATGGCTCTAATTCTGACTCTGTTTGAAGGGGAAAAGTGAAAAGTGTGTTTGTGTGTCTGGGGAAGTCAAAATAAGGCTCTACGGGAAAATAAAAGAAAAATACATTTGAGGATGAGATTTACACTAGATTTGATTGTGATGGATTTTCACACTTTAGACTTGCACTTGCATTCTGGCTCTCTCACACCTACATATAGTGGCCCCATCTAAAAATTTTTACTCAGGTACAAGCAGACAACCCTTAGCATCCCCCCAAAACAAAAAAAATATTTAGGTGGAAAAAAAATTGAGCAGAAGTGGGAAAGACATTTGTAGGTTCAAATGCACAAATACATGTTTGTGTTGCATTCAAGGAAAAAAGAAAATGCAACTCAAAATTAAAATGCTTAAAAATCTTAAAAATTTAACCCCTTTTCATCAGTGAGAAACAAAAAAAATATTTCTAAAATCACATTTTAAAACAAATCTGTAGTGTTAAAAAAGTGTGTTTATAATGGAAGTCAATGGGACAAAAATGCACTCTAGGACCACGGGTGTGAGTATTTGAATTATAGGCTTAAAAAATTACTTGACACAAAAAATAACCACAGAATCTGAAAGAGCATCAAAAAACACACAACCTGGCCAAGTTTCATGAGATTTGGTGCACCACAGCCAAAGTTGAAAAAAGAAAAGTTGCGATGGACAAAAATGCACCCGGGGGTGTAGGAGGGTTAAATGTAATATGCACTGGAATGCAGCAAAAAGCAACAATCTGTTCAACGTTTTGTTGCAATGAAATGATGTACAACATAATGTAATGTGACACAATATAATTCTGGATAAACAGTAAATGTGTTATATTAGCTTTATACTATTGCCATATTTGAATTTAACTCAGAGGGACCTAGATTTAAAAATGCGGCCCTCGACCAACTCTGACTCTGATCGATTTGTCTCTAGCACCATTTGAGTTGACACCTGTGCTGTTGAGTAACATTGAGCAAACATTTATTCAATTACAGGTGTTTATTCCTAAATATCCCTTGATAAACAAGCACACATGCAAGTGATCAGACACTTTTCTGTAGATGTAAATTTGATCCTACAAAAACCTCATCGTGTCCGTGAACTAGAGCAGTTCAGGTGTTCTGACCTGGGTGTGTGAGGGGCCAGGGCCATCGATGAACACCACGTAGGCGGTCAGCAGCACGATGACGACTCCGTGGGACAGAGTGACCAGGCGACAGTTCCACTCGGCGCTGTGAGTCCTGAAGACGGCGCAGAGAAGGAGGTAAAGAGAGAACCAGCCCAGCAGACTGCACAGGACCACGGACAGCACCTGCATCGCACCTGACACACAAACACACAATCAACAGTTCTACTGAAGAGTCACAAAAAGCAGCATAGTTTGTAGTTAAGTCTGTACATAAGTAGTGCACATAACGTTTGTGTGTAAAACCTGTAACTCAGGATTATTCAATCATATTTATAGGCAAGACCATTTTTCGGAGGACTACAAAACTGAACGACCAACGTGTTTTACCTTCATTATTCATAGACATCTCGAAATGGTCCTATTCACTAGGAAACTCTTTTCAAATGGAATTAATAAACCTGAAATAAAACCAGATAAACAACAGGAACATTGAGGCTTCTCTCACATTTTTATCTTTCTGTTCTTAAATAAAGGTTTTAGATTTTGTTTGTTGAGGAAATTATTTGCTGGGCAGCAGTTAAAATGTCTTAAATCTCCAACTCTAAGTCCAACTCAGCATAAAATAACAACGATAGCATCAGAATTATAAATAGTGGAAGATGAGTGCTTCAGTGGGTCTAAAAAGTGTTAAAAAATGTAAAAAAAAATCAGGTGCTCTTCAGGATCAAAAAGTGATAAATACTAATAATAATCAATAAAGGAAAAATCCGAGGCAACTCTGATAATAAATTAAAAGTCCTTTATTGGAAGTTAAATAGGCAATCAGTCACGACTGGTTCCCAATTTAAACACCTGGCACCAGCACTTCCTCCTTTCACATGCCCTGAAGAAGGCCCCACGCGGCCGAAACGCGTAGGCAAGTCCACTTCCAATAAAGGACTTTTAATTTATTATCAGAGTTGCCTCGGATTTTTCCTTTATTGAGCATCAGAATTCTATTCAAAATTGTGCCAAAGAAAAAGCACATTTTGTTGCCAATGTCTTAACCGAATATAGGCTAATAATAAAAAAGTACATCGGCTGATTAAGGCCTATTTATTTAAGCTGAGCCAAAATATATGTCTTGGTGGGCCACATTTGGCCCTGGGTCACTATTTGAATAGTCCTGCTGTAAATCCAAACTTAGCCTTTCTAAAACGCAATGGAAATTCAATTGTTTTTATTTGTCTCAAATCAAATCAAATGTATTGTAAAGCACATTTAAAAACAGCCAAAGCTTACCAAAGTGCTGTACATAGTAGGCGTAAAAAACAGAATATAAAATGCACATCATACAGAATCTCCAAAACAACACATTAAAATAACAATAAAATAAAGTCACATCACTCTATCGGCAGTCATATGAAAGTAAATCAAAGCCTGTCTCACTCTAACTGGAATCATAAGCCAATGAGAAGAAGTGTGTCTTAAGCAATGATTAAAGTGCTCTAGTGATTGTGCAGTTCTAATGTGCAAAGGTAAAGTAGGCTCGATCTCCTTTACTTTTAAGCCTGGTTTTAGGAACGACCAGAAGATGTGATGTGATGTGGTCCCTGCGCTTAGTGCCAGTGAGCAGACGAGCGGCAGCATTCTGAAGTCCTCAGCTGGCCTTGGTCAATGCCAATGTATAAACAGTGGTTCTCGAACTGTTCATTCCAAGTACAACTTTCTAATATTTGGGCTCTCTAGAATTACCACCGGAAGCAGCCTGAGCAGCATCATTGGTCCATGTACCACAGTTTGAAAAGCACCGGGCTAAAACATACAAAACTTCAGAACCGATAAGCTGCACCTCTTTATTTCAATAAGCCCCAAATTGAATTGAATTTTGTAAATCATTTCAGATTTGGTATCAACATTTCTTCATATTTTTTGTAGATCAATATTTGACATTCCCTTCATGTTTGGACGTTGTTTTGTTTGTTCCATAGTTTCACTTCCTTGAATCACATTTGTCTCGTTGTTGTTCTGTGTCTCTCACTGTTGAAGTTGAAGTTGTCTCTTAAATGATATCTGTTGTCTCTATCACTGAACACATTTACTAAAGAAGTTTGTCTAATTTTATACATGCACTGTAATATTTGAAATTCCACTATGTCAAACAATTGTCATATTTTTTATTTATAAACAGAGGATTAGTGTGTTCAATATACTGTAATTAGAATAAGAACTGCGCTCACCAGTGGTTCAGGAGCCGGTCCTCCTGCAGCAGTCTCCAGTCCGGGCCCCCATAGCAGGTGTTGGTCCGTCCTGCCCTGGCCTGTGGTCCGGTCCTGCTCTGGTGTGTGGTCCGGTCCTGCTCTGGTGTGTGCTCTGGTCCTGCTCTGGTGTGGTCCGGTCCTGCCCTGGTGTGCTCCTGTCTGCTCCGGTCCTGCTCTGGTGTGTGCTCTGGTCTTGCTCTGGTGTGGTCCTGTCCTGCTCCGGCCCTGCTCAGTTCGGTCCTGCTCTGGTCCTGCTCTGGTGTGTGCAGACCAGACCAGACCAGTCCGGTGCAGTCCCGGTCCTCCTCCTTCTCCTCAGACGTGATCTTCTTATGGATTAAAGCGGCTGCACACCTGCTGCTCACAGATCTGTCCCACCTCCAACTGATCACCAGAGCAAACCTGGAACTCCCATTGGTCACAGGGTTTTGTGTTTAGTAGAGTATGGTTTCTCAAACTGTGGGACATGTACCACCATATATACAATTCCAAGCTAAGCCACAAATCAAAAACTTTCAAAACAGTGAGGTTCCTTCTCTGCAGTCTATCATACAAGCAGGTGGCGGACACTCCTCCACAATTGTTATTTAAAGACTTAAATAATGAAATCTTAAAGAAGGTTGTTTGAGATGTGGATTTATTTACATCAAAGCCCTGTCAAACAACAAAGAAGAGACATGTACAAGAATCGTCAGACTACTGTAATCAGCTTGTTAAGACATACAGTGTGATTAGCTTCATGGTTGTCAATACAGCTCTATACATGTTCTGATCATTCTAACCTCTGACCCTGCATGTGTTGCTCCTCTGACTGCGTGTGCCTCAGGAAAGTCATAAAAGAAACATCCGTTAAGTTGAGCTGCTTTACATCACAACTAGGATTGGTTTATCCTCAACAACAAAACTTACTGTAAATTACACCTCACATACTATACAAGAGACTAGAGTACAGTAACTCCTTTTATGAAGACAAATGTCTGGACAAATGATTTCAGTTTTCTTTGTCTTTACTGAAAACTGACGCATCCTTGAAACATGCTCAAATAGTTATTTCTCTAGAAGTGTTGTTTAATTCAACAAATGTAGTCATTGTTTTTTTTTTTTTTTTTACTTTTTTCCAAGCGTTTCGTTTAGTGTTCACCAGTATGTTTTGTAATTAGTCATGGTGCATGGTTTAGTTCTGCTTTAGTGATTGGTCTAACCTGGTCTAGTCTGGTCTAGTCTGGTCTAGTCTGGTCTAACCTGGTCTAGTCTGGTCTAGTCTGGTCTAGTCTGGTCTAACCTGGTCCTGCTCAAGTGTAATTTGTAAACGATCCATTCTAAACAAAGTCCAGTAATTTAGTCTCATTATTCACATTTAAAGGCACAACAATGGTATCGACAGAACCGATATTATAGAGCCGATACTCGATCCTGGATCAACACCGATATCGATCCCATTATCGGACTGATGCAGCTCTACTCCCAGACCTCGTATCCGCCAAATATAAAGCATGTGTTGGAGCCTAAACACAGTTTGGCAATTTTATTTATTTTTGTTATGAATATTTTTGATTTGGTTTTGTTTCAATATTTGTTGTATTTTAAGATAAGATAAGATATCCTGTATTTGTCCCACAATGGGGAAATTCCAGTGTTGCAACGCACATTTTAAGAACAGCAAGGAGAATAGAGACATGCAATCAAACAAGATCATTATAAAATAGACTTAATATAGATACAATATTTATTATACAATACTTATCTACAATAAATGTTTGCTATGGCACAGTGCAGGATATGACAGGATAAATAGATAAAGTGGCATCAGTTTATAGTACTGTATTATATTATGTACAATATATGACTATGTACAACTGCAACAGATGAACAGAATAAATAACCAGTAATAAATATGAGGTAAAAGTATGACTATGTTTACTACAGATCATACACATAGTCAGATTCATAATTTTCAGAATGAATCAACAGTTTCCCAACTTTACTTTTGTATGTGTTTCTGACAGGCCTGTTTGATCTACTCAAGCGTTTTTAACTGAACATTCTCTATGGGCTTACTTCAGCCTGAAATATGTTTACAGCTTACAAATTATAAAAGCTATTTTTTTTTCTCTGTTATAATCAATACTTATACCAAAAATAAGTCATATCTAAAGCTGTTTTAATTTTTGCCATGATCTTCTACTTCAGTTATTGTTGTAGATTCTAGCTATAATAGGCTATGATTTCAGTTTCGTTTGTCTTCACTGAAAACTGCTGCATCGTTGAAACATTCTTTGCAATATTGACAACGTTCATTATGACCATGAAATTATTTAAACGATTTAAACAAAAATAAATACATTACAAATGACACAAAATTAAGTAAATAAATACATTGTAAGTTTACACGTGTATTTTTATTGGCTTCTCACTATTTCTGGCTAAACTTTGCTCTTTTTTCTAAACCCAGTAAAGAAGCAAATGGCGAGGCTGCACGTGCGTGCGTCGGTGCCATGGTAACGCATCAGCGCGGTATATAAAGCGGCGCACAGTGACATTCGGTCTGATTTCACTTGAAAGCTCAGTGCGAGAACCTGTACGCGAGTGACCGTGATATTGACTTGTCTTTACAGCCCAAAGCCTCGTCTCTGGTGTCGGTAAATACACTTTGATAGTATCGAGGCTATTTCTAACACTTTGTGAACTGTTTTGAAGGTTTGACAAGTTGACAAAGTTGTGACTATGGCTCATCTCGTCAACAACCTGAACTACCTTCTGGCGGCAGGTAAAGTCAAACACTCAAATGTTCATGAATCTGGAGAAAACAGACACATGTTTCGACATATGAACAGTTCTGTGCATAGTTTATGTATCTTTCTAAACGGACACATGTTTTGAGCTAAGAGCTAAGCTAAGTTAGCTAACGTGATCAACTTCATGAACGTGCTTACTTTGAGAGATTCTGACTTTTACTCGGTGATTACTTTTGTTAACCTGATTAAAACCTGCTGAAAACGACCTACATTTATCAGGAGGGGTTGAAAATGTAAAGTTATCACAACATTTTCCTGAAAACTGCAGCATTTTAGTTTGTGGGCATCGAAATGTATTAGCAGAAAAGATGGCGCCCAAGCAAAGATTTTAATTTCTTATCAGTTCACATTTATATTGGTAAAGATTATGTTGGTCTTGAGTTTTATTGGAGTTGTTGCTCTGTCAGGTGCACAGTAGCTACTGTTGGATCCACTGGGGACTTGTGAAGAGAAATAAAACACTGACTGTAGGCCGATATTTACACCTAAAACCTGTACATGTAGAGAGTCCAATCAAATACTAAACTGAGCCTAAATGTATCTGACATGTAGACTAGTGACTAGAGCAGTTTTGTAGACTTGTGCTTTGTGGAGAAGTTGAACTGACTCCTGGAGCATCTACAGAATAAGAATACTGTTAAATGTGCCAGTTGTTCATTGTGAATGAAGTTAAAAACAGTGCATAAAAATAATAAATACAATAAATAAGCACCGTTTGTTTGCTGAGAGAGGCCGCCCCAACGTCGGGTCGCGCCGCCATGTTTTTGCAAAGTGTTAAATGTGTGTTTAATGTTGCAGTGCCTCTGGACCTGTGGGACGCCCCATGGAGCCGTCCTGCTGATGAAGATGTCCAGGAGGTGGAGGTAAGTGATCTTCACTTGCGTGGTGTGTTCGAACTCGCGCCACCTGATGAAGACCAGGACGACTGGAACAACTTTGTCGAGTGGGCCGACTGGGACGACTGGGATGACTGGGACGACGCAGACTCTGGATACGGAAGCTGCTCCGACGAGGAAGAAGAGCTGGAGTTAGAAGAGCTGGAAGAAGAAGAGGAAGATGTGGAAGAAGAAGAAGAGGAGGAAGAAGAAGATCAGGAGCGGCGCTTGTCTCCAGAGGAGTTTTGGCCAGATGGTACCAGCAAGTTTTTCTTCAGCCAGTAGAGAGACCTTCACCAGCGCCCAGACCTGTGTCTGCTGCCCTCCCTGCCCCCGCTCCTCCCCCTGTGGCTTCTCCCCCTGAGGCTCCTCCCCCTGTGGCTTCTCCCCCTGTGGGTCCTCCCTCTGTGGCTCCTCCCCCTGTGGGTCCTCCCCCTGTGGGTCCTGCTCTGGACTTCCTGCCTCTGGCAGGATCCAAGCGCCACAGGGATGAAGAAGATGAGGACAACCCCGTCTCCAAGAGGCAGCGCTCTGAGGACAGCGGTGAAGACCACACCCCCTCCACCTCTGCTGGACGTCCCGAGGCTTCAGTCGTCACTCGCCCCACCTGCTCCAAGACTCAGAGTCAGACGAGGACTGAATTCAGCATCTGAGACTCTGAGCTTGGCAACATTTCCCAGCGACTTCACCTGTACATAGTTTGACTCTTTAAGAGTATTTTTGTGTGCTTTTCAAAAGCTTTTAGCAGTAGATATTAAAGAAAGAAAGGAATACTACCCAGGCGTTGGAACAACTGGACACACAAAATGCTAAAGTGAATGAGATAGTAGATTGTATTGGATCAGTACTTTGAAGATGAGTACTCGAGCCAGTCACAATGTCCTGCATAGTACACCTGTCTTTGTGTTCTGAGCAGAGGAGGGTTCACTCCAGGGTTTAGGGGACGTTTCCCGCTCCCTTCCTGTGCTTTTACTCACATAGTTTTGGGCCATGCCACAGGGAAAGGAATACTATGTAGGAACGTAAGACACACAAGGTTTGAGCTGTAAAAGGATTGATCTGTGAAAGAGTTTGACACTTGAGTGCAGTTTCCTGCATAGTACGCCTCGCCTTGTGTTTACTTTGAAGTGGCCCTGGCGGCACGGTGGCAGAGCGGTTAGCGCTCTGTGTGGAGTTTGCATGTTCTCCCCGTGTTTGGGTGGGTTTTCTCCGGGCACTCCGGTTTCCCCCACCAACTCAAAACATGCACCAGAGGAAAATGGTCCTAACAGGATCTGGAGCTGGTCCTCAGGCGGCTCACTGCTCCTGACACAAGCACCAGCAACACTGAAGGAATCAGCACATGTTTCCTTCATCAGGGAGTCACAGCAATCATTCACATTTAGTTTGTTGATTTAAACCACTTAGAAATAGAAACGGCTCTATTGACTTCCTGTTCAAAAGTGCACAACTGATAAGCTCCGCCTCTTTATTGTCAGATTGAATAAGCAGCAGAGTTTAGATGAGGACTTTTTGTACTTGTACAGGACCATCTGAAGGTTTGTCTCAGAATCAGATTTGTGAGAAATAAAAAGTAAATCCAGATAAGTGGGCGGGGCTAGGTGGTAGGTGAAAACACTGGAGCATCAGCTGCAGGACAATACAAGAAGACTCAAACATGCAAGAATCAATCCAAATACAACTGTGAACAAGTGAATAAGAGTGCTTCTGTAAGGCTGTTTTTGAAAATGTAGTCGACCTCTAAAGTTGTACTTGAGTTCTTTTGTATAGAACACTTTTGGAAAAGTTTTAAGAAGCAAACGTACTTTTACTTTGAATAGAACTTCACATGTTTTGAGTTGTACTAGATCCCAACATTTAAATATCCTTGATTTAAGATAAAAGTCCATTTGTATGTTCATTCTATCCAACTAAATGGATTATTCTTAAGGCTTTTTTTGTAGTTTGAACAATAGTTCTAAGTTCCTCCTGTAGGAGTTTGTCCAAACCTCCACACAGGAGCTTAGGTGGGTCAAATAAGAGAACAATAGATTGTATGTAGGGTTTTCTCATCCAAATAAAACTTAGATTTATTCATCAAAGCCACAATTTTGACTTTACCAATGTGGGCTTTCCAAGAAAGTTTGTGATCAAGAGTTACACCAAAGAACGTATGTTCATAAACTCTCTCTATAGCTTCATTGTCAGGTTTGATTTGCATTTGAATATTTATTTCACGGTTTACAAAGATCCTGACTTTTGTTTTCATAATCCTCAGAGACAGTTTGTTCTTGTCAAAACCACTCTTTTAATTTTCTCATTTCATTTGTCGTCTCAACCACTAATGTTTGAAGGTTTATTCCAGAGTATAAGATTGTTGTATCATCCACAAAGAGCACGAGTTTAAGTTTATCCACTAATGTGATCACAAAGTCAGAAAAAGTCTTTTACAGAATAGTTCTCCTTTAATTGAAGCTGTTCTAAAATGTGAAGGAGATGTGGGTTTGTTCACTGACTGGACAGTCAGTGGGACACTCCCTGTGTCTCTGTTTTAATGGGATGGATTTGCACTAAAAAGTCAGTATGTCATGTTTTCTTTGCTCATGTGAACTGTCTCTGTGGAGGCTGGACTTTTGTTCTCATCATTTGTTTTTATTTTTATTTTTAAAATGTGAAGGAGATGTGGGTTTGTTGACCGACTTACACCCGGTTGGACTCTCCCTGTGTCTCTGTTTATCTTGTGTTTCATTGTAAACAGTTTTATTTCTATTGGTGGAGCTTGGTGCTTCTACTGGATGGACAACAGCAGTGTAAGTTTGTATTTGTTTTGTATTGGTGGAGCTTGGTGCTTCTACTGGATGGACAACAGCAGTGTAAGTTTGTATTTGTTTTGTATTGGTGGAGCTTGGTGCTTCTACTGGATGGACAACAGCAGTGTAAGTTTGTATTTGTTTTGTATTGGTGGAGCTTGGTGCTTCTACTGGATGGACAACAGCAGTGTAAGTTTAGATTTGTTTTGTATTGGTGGAGCTTGGTGCTTCTACTGGATGGACAACAGCAGTGTAAGTTTGTATTTGTTTTGTATTGGTGGAGCTTGGTGCTTCTACTGGATGGACAACAGCAGTGTAAGTTTAGATTCTACAGTCAAAGGTGAGACATGTTCTTGGAGACATGTACAAGTCCTGAATGAGATGAAAAGCTGGATTTTGTCTCTCACAGGTTCTTTATGAGGAGCTGTCCATGACGTCATCCCCACACTGCAGTGAAGCACCACCAGAGGGCGTCACATACACACTCACAACAAGGTAGTGTGGACTTTGTTTAGAATGGATCGTTTCATTTGGAATGTGTCAAACAGACTTTATTTCAACTCTTGTTTTCATTCAAGGAACCCAAGTCCAGTTTCCAGATCTGGTCCTGTCAGTGTCTGTTACAGAACAAACATGTCCACAGTCCTGGGACATGTCTCACTCCAGTTCTAACATGGAGCACACATCAGGTCCAAGTCCACCAGAGACAAGTCCAAGTCCACCAGAGACGAGTCCAAGTCCACCAGAGACAAGTCCAGGTCCACCAGAGACAAGTCCAGGTCCACCAGAGACAAGTCCAGGTCCACCAGAGACAAGTCCAGGTCCACCAGAGACAAGTCCAGGTCCACCAGAGACAAGTCCAGGTCCACCAGAGACAAGTCCAGGTCCACCAGAGACAAGTCCAGGTCCACCAGAGACAAGTCCAGGTCCACCAGAGACAAGTCCAAGTCCATCAGAGACAAGTCTAAGTCCACCAGAGACGAGTCCAGGTCCACCAGAGACAAGTCCAGGTCAAGTCCCAAGTAAGTACTACACAAGTCTAAGTGAAGTCCAACTCTTTTAGTTTCAAATCAAAAGTTTTTTATATAAAATTATCTTATTTTGACTTTTGTTCAATAATCTATCACATTTAAGCTAAAGTTGTGATCACAAAAGCAGAAGTGAACAGAGACATGTTCCAGTTTGTTCATGTAAATAAATAGTATTTTTATTTTTAGGAGAAGCATGAAGTGGTCTCAGGTCCCAGAGCTTCAAGTCCAAGTCAAGTCTTCAATCATCAAGTGTGACTGGAGTCCAAGTCCACAGCTCTGGTAGTAGTACGGCCGGCTCTGGCTCCCAGAAGGACCAAGATGAGGACGGAGAGGAAGAAGATTCTTCTGGAAGTTTTGATCTGTAAAGAATGGGATTGGATCAAATGTGTTTTCAGAATGTGTCTGTGACTGTGAGCTGTGGATGCTGCTCGTCTGGATCAGAGGAAGAGCTCAACCAGTCCAAGTGAGAAAAGGATCTGATGTTCTTCTGAACTTCACTTCAATCACACTTTGTTGACTTTGTTTAGAAAATCAAGCTGATGAAGAATGAGAAGCTCCACAGTGATGAGAGAAGAGAACTAAGAGAAGAACTTTGGAGCTGAAGAAACAAGATCAACAAGTCCAAATGAAGAGAGCTCATCAGAGACAAACAATGAAACCATTTTTGACCTTTACTTTTGTTCTGTTTATTCTGTTGAACTAGAAGTGAGAGATCTACAGAAAATAAACTATTGAAGTGACTCTAAGAGAGACGCTGGTGCACTGGACTGAGATGGTTCTGATCCAGGCGTAAACATTTACAAACATAAACTGGTTCTGGTTCTGTGTCTTAGAAACAAGTGAAATAAATAAAGCTGTGAGTCAGAAGTCCAACTATTAAAGTCACTTTCACTGTTAAAGATGCACAAGAGTTCTTTGGGAAAACATGATCTCTTTTGATACATTACATGGACAAAAGAAACTGATGTTAAAATATAGACTTGTGTTTGGAACAGGCTTATTATGGTGATTATTACTTTGATTAAGCGATTAGATTAGAAAGAAAAAGTGACTTGTATACAAGACTTTTGCTAAATCTGATCTGAGGTGAAGCCTGCACATTGGGCTGGTTTAGACACAGTCAGTGTAAACAGGTTTCGAGAACAGTCTAGACCAGGGCTAGTAAACTTTATTTTCCAGAGGGTCAGATTTGATCGAGGACCATGGCTTCTGGGCCGGTTTTGACACGAGGTTGTGCTAAATCTTGAGAGGACTAGATTTGTTTCTATAGTGATGAAAACTAATGCTGCAGTCTGTTTTATTACTAGTAATAACCAAAGTCTCTCAGCATTAAACCAGATCTAAACCAGGACCAAGTTATCAGAATTACACCAGGACTGAAATAAGACCAAATAAAGTCTACCGTAAAAAGTGAACTGAACTGGATCATGAGTGAATAAATGTTTAAATATACTGTAGTCGTATTTGAGCATATTTTAACTTTCTTTAAACAAGATTTGCCAATAGAACAAGAGCAAAGGGGATTGTTGCTAAAATATGAAAAATACAGCATTTTCTCACTGGAAAGGAGTCAAAAAATACAACTGTATGTAAAACAAGAGAAAGACTCTGGATCCATTTGGAAAATCTTATTTTCTGACAGTAAAAATAGATTAAAATCAATAGACTATTGTCTAGTTCAAACACATTAAGACATTTCAAGTTGGCCATTTTTTTTTCCAGAGAAATGATCTAGAAATAAATCTTCAACATTTGCATGTTCTCCCCATGTCAATGTGGGTTTTCACCGGTTTCCTCCCACCTCCAAAAACATGCTTGTTTAGGTTCATTAAGCATCAGTGTAAATTCCCCTGGTGATTGAATGACAGTGAATTATTGTCAGTCTACAACACTGCGATGAGTTGGCCACTGTCCAGGATGTTTCCCGTCTAAGGCCCAAAGTCACTGGGATAGACTCCAGTCACCTGCAACCCCAAGTGGAAGAGAATGAATGAATAAATCTACAAACAGAGAATACCATTTTGTAATATTCAGACAGTAAATTGGGGGCTGGATCAGATTTTTGGAGGGCTGAGGGCTAGACTCTTGTTGTGTCTCTATTGGAAACTCACTTCATTTAAACACTAAGTACATTTCTAGTCAATAAATCTTCATTATCCATCCTTATTTTGGTTAAGTGCAAAATTAATTTTCAGATTGGAGTGAATGGAAATGTAGAAACAATCTTACACATTTCAGATTAGACTCATTATGCAATTAATTACTAAACTGTTAATGAATTAAAAGATTTGATAATAGAATCAAGTATTTCTCACTCTGGTGAGTTGTGGCCCAAACGAAAGTTTGATCAATTGACAAAGCTTTATCTGTTCTTTATGTCTGTGTTTGACCTTACAGAGGTCAGAGAAATCTTTCATAAAAACCCACTACACCTGAGTATATAAAGAGGAGAGGATTTTGTTATTTTCCAACAACAAGAAAACCATCAATGCATTCCATGTAACCATGTCTGGATAAACAACAGAACGATGAATTTGATGAGTTGTGCAGACAGACAGACAGACAGCTCTGCTCTTATATGGCTGCTCTGCCTTGTGCCACAATTATGAGGTTCTGACAAAAACATCAAATCTGGAATTTTGGTAACAATTAATAAAAGTGTTTGAGTTTACATCTAACAGTCAGTCAAGCCAACTCATGCATTGTTCTGTCAGGTCTGTATGTTCAACCCAAAACTATTATGTGACTTGTAATCTTTATAAATTCTTCTACTTGTGTTTGAGCAAACCACAGATGTGTAATCTATTTGAACTGAACTAACTGTTTAATCAACCCCTGTGGAATGTTTCTTCTACAATGTCTGAAGTTAATAATGTGACTAGTCCATGTCAACTTCAAACAGAGATGACAAAAGTACTGAAGTTCACTACTCAAGTAAAAGTACAGTTACTTGTCTAAAAAAACAACTTTGCTAAAAGTCAAAGTCCTGCTGGAACTCCTTTAGTTGAGTAAAAGTATAAAAGTAAACATGTACAGTACAATTACTTAAGTAAAAAAAGGAAAAAGTTTCACACTGCCAAAGTTATTCTCTACTCTTGTTTAAAACTATAAATGTGTCAGCTTATTTTACTTGTTTCAAGACATTTCTGATGTTTTTAAAAGATTTGAGCTTGAATCAAACTTGCCACTGGGGGGAGTAAAAATGTTTTACTTCATTAGCACTTCTCACATTAGAGAACTGCCCACACTATCAGCATTCTCTAAGGCTTTAAAAACATGGTTGTTGGAAGGTCAAACCTGTAATCACGTGTAATATGATGATGACTTGTGTGTATATCTATTTTAAACTCTGTAACTAACTGTTTATTAACTTCTGATGAACTGTCCTTTTGTGTGAGGCCTTGTGTGACTGTCTTGTTTCTGTCCTAGATGTTCTTGACATCAACCTGCCGAGGGACTGAAGATGGAAATTAGCCACGTTGGCTATAATCTTTACATATTTACACGCAAATGTTCATTAATATGTGTTGTCCTTTTATAAATAAAGAAATAATAAGAAGAAGAAATACGTAATTTAGCTTGAAATTAGAACGGTTTCATTGAAAGAAGGCAGAAATGCCTCGAAACAAGTCATATAATCTTAGTACATCAAGGAAAACTATCTGAAACAGAAAAAATACCAAAAGATTTTAAAACATTTTAATCAATTTAGAAATGAATTTTTAGCATGATTTGGACTTTACAGTGAATGATTTATAATTATTGTGACTTTTATCATGTGATAAATATGTAGTTATTAGAAATTTTTAATTTTTGGCAATTTTCAGTTGTTAATTTGTTCACAGAGCTTTCATACCCATCAGCACAGCAGCTCTGTAGTGTTTTAAAAGGAAAAAACAATGTTTATGGGCTCATAAAGTAATTCACCTGTTTTAAAAAGTAGGAAGTAGAAAGTAGAGATATTTCTTGAAAAAATGTAAAAAGTAAAAGTAAAAAGTCACCAGATTTTGAAATACTCGAGTAAAGTACAGATACACAATCAAACTACTTAAGTACAGTACTTGAGTAAAATACTTAGTTACCTGCCACCTCTCACTTCAAATGTTCTATTACATCTTATCATTTTATTTATTCTACCTGTTCAGTAACATTTGTTCCCAGTGTTGATACCAAGTTAGGCCTCCTGTTGAAGTGGAGTTTAGGACCAGAGTCCTTCAAATAATGTGACCTCTGGAAAATCTAATTGATGATCTCTGCCTTAAACAGACAATTGTAATTTTGTTGTAAATATGACTCACCACAGGTTTCGCCGTGTTCTTCAGCTTCTTTGTGTTCAGAGACAAGATCTCAGCTTAGAGTAAAGCAAATTCACACTTTAGTCATTTATACACCAGACTAATAAACATGGTTTAAATGTCAGCTTACCTGTGTCACTGGTCTGAGGTCGGGATGGACTTAAATACTTTCACTAAGCACACCAAAGCTTACATTTTCATATGTGTAACTCTTGTCCATATCAGTGTCGTCTTTGCTCCAAGGCCAGCTGCAGACATGACTTCAGACTCAAAGGTGTAGTTGTCAGATCTTTATTAACAGGTACAGGACATAATCCTGATGTCTCAACTGGCCACAAAGAATCCCACTGCAAAAGCTGCATTTTTTCAGGAAGTGACTTTAGGCGCTGACACAACTGAGCATGTGCAGATTCAAATGAAGGTTACACAACTTTTATGAGTAAATCTAAGATGAAGTGTGGACTTTACTCTCAGTGGTGAGGTAAAGCTAAAGACCACACTTCTCATTAAGGTTACTAAACTGATCTCACGTCTCTCAGTCCACTTTTTGCTGCAGATGGCAAATAAACTGAACTGTCCTCGTAAATCTGACATATTAAAATACAGTGATACAATTGTAACAAGTCAAAGGTAGAAATAAAATTTTTTTACTGGAGACATTATTTGCAGTAGTTTCATACATTTCAAACATGCCCACTGTCCTTCCCAGTGCTTTTAAGTAAGTGGCATTTGGAACAAAAAGGAAGAAACCCACAAAGTGCAAACAAGTATGTATCAAGTCAAAGAATTAAATAAGAGTAACATGGCACCAGATTACAAAGTAAAGAAGTAAGTACATGCAGTGTGGTTTAGATACCAATAAGTCACTAGTCTTTACCTGAGTTAAGAACTTCTGGTTGTTCTTGATCAACCTTCACAACAAATAAAGTGCAAAAATTAAGACTTCAGTGAACAAAATAATAGTAAACACATCATACAATAAATCTTTTCATCAAACTAAAAGTTGATTCACTATAATTATAAACACAACATGAGAAATAATAACAGTAGTGAATGTTGTTTTATAGCCTTAATGTGTATAGCGCTCTTGTCTGAAGCTGACACAGAACTTCCAAGCTTCAACATAATGAGACAAGCAGACTTCCTCTGGAAACAGCTCCTCTACATCAGGAGGGACGTCCATGTCTTTGCGTTCCATGTAGGACACCAGTGTCTCTTTTAGACTACAGGACAATCAAATAATTCAATTATCTCTGTATGAATACAAGTCAAATGTAATACGATGTTCTCTTCTTACCCCCACTGAGGTTTGTAGGTGTCTGTGGCCCTGGGCTTGTTGAGCACCAGCGCAAGGAACTCATGCATTTCCAGCAGGAAGGAGTTAGCACTGTTTTTGGAGAAGAAACCAGTGAGCAGCCGACGCTCATTCTCTCCAAGAGCCTGTTTGTAGTCTTTAGAAACACTTCCAAATGGATCCTACAACGACAAACAAATCAGTTATGCATCAGGATACACTCTAAGACCGAGTCATAAGATTCTTTTACCCTCTTAAGTTTGAGCAGGCCTTGTGATTTGAGCGATCCAAGAAGCTGCCACAGAGCTGAACAATGCTTGAGACAACACATACTCAAAGCCTGGAGGGAAAATAAATAAATACATAAACAAATCAAATGTTGTGCTTTCTGTAAAAAGTAGTTTCTTCAAACCTTGAGGATATGTGGAGGAGTTTGTTGGGACATTTTCAGCACCTCCAAAAGGTAACGAGACAGTTGCATACAGGGATCTCCTCCAGTCATGGCAAGAAAGCCCAGAGCGACTTCCACTGTGGACAAGGCATCACACACCTCACTGTACGAGTCCAGCTCTGAGCTCACAGCACACTGTGTGAGGGTCTGAAGAGGCTCCTGGAACAGAAACTACATTTACACAACTGTGTGAGGGTCTGAAGAGGCTCCTGGAACAGAAACTACATTTGAACAACTGTGTGAGGGTCTAAAGAGGCTCCTGGAACAGAAACTACATTTACACAACTGTGTGAGGGTCTGAAGAGGCTCCTGGAACAGAAACTACATTTACACAACTGTGTGAGGGTCTAAAGAGGCTCCTGGAACAGAAACTACATTTACACAACTGTGTGAGGGTCTGAAGAGGCTCCTGGAACAGAAACTACATTTACACAACTGTGTGAGGGTCTGAAGAGGCTCCTGGAACAGAAACTACATTTACACAACTGTGTGAGGGTCTGAAGAGGCTCCTGGAACAGAAACTACATTTATACAACTGTGTGAGGGTCTAAAGAGGCTCCTGGAACAGAAACTACATTTGCACAACTGTGTGAGGGTCTAAAGAGGCTCCTGGAACAGAAACTACATTTACACAACTGTGTGAGGGTCTGAAGAGGCTCCTGGAACAGAAACTACATTTACACAACTGTGTGAGGGTCTGAAGAGGCTCCTGGAACAGAAACTACATTTATACAACTGTGTGAGGGTCTGAAGAGGCTCCTGGAACAGAAACTACATTTATACAACTGTGTGAGGGTCTGAAGAGGCTCCTGGAACAGAAACTACATTTGAACAACTGTGTGAGGGTCTGAAGAGGCTCCTGGAACAGAAACTACATTTACACAACTGTGTGAGGGTCTGAAGAGGCTCCTGGAACAGAAACTACATTTGAACAACTGTGTGAGGGTCTGAAGAGGCTCCTGGAACAGAACTACATTTACACAACTGTGTGAGGGTCTGAAGAGGCTCCTGGAACAGAAACTACATTTACACAACTGTGTGAGGGTCTGAAGAGGCTCCTGGAACAGAAACTACATTTGAACAACTGTGTGAGGGTCTAAAGAGGCTCCTGGAACAGAAACTACATTTACACAACTGTGTGAGGGTCTGAAGAGGCTCCTGGAACAGAAACTACATTTACACAACTGTGTGAGGGTCTGAAGAGGCTCCTGGAACAGAAACTACATTTACACAACTGTGTGAGGGTCTAAAGAGGCTCCTGGAACAGAAACTACATTTGAACAACTGTGTGAGGGTCTGAAGAGGCTCCTGGAACAGAAACTACATTTACACAACTGTGTGAGGGTCTGAAGAGGCTCCTGGAACAGAAACTACATTTATACAACTGTGTGAGGGTCTAAAGAGGCTCCTGGAACAGAAACTACATTTGAACAACTGTGTGAGGGTCTGAAGAGGCTCCTGGAACAGAAACTACATTTATACAACTGTGTGAGGGTCTGAAGAGGCTCCTGGAACAGAAACTACATTTACACAACTGTGTGAGGGTCTGAAGAGGCTCCTGGAACAGAAACTACATTTACACAACTGTGTGAGGGTCTGAAGAGGCTCCTGGAACAGAAACTACATTTGAACAACTGTGTGAGGGTCTGAAGAGGCTCCTGGAACAGAAACTACATTTATACAACTGTGTGAGGGTCTGAAGAGGCTCCTGGAACAGAAACTACATTTACACAACTGTGTGAGGGTCTGAAGAGGCTCCTGGAACAGAAACTACATTTATACAACTGTGTGAGGGTCTGAAGAGGCTCCTGGAACAGAAACTACATTTATACAACTGTGTGAGGGTCTGAAGAGGCTCCTGGAACAGAAACTACATTTGAACAACTGTGTGAGGGTCTGAAGAGGCTCCTGGAACAGAAACTACATTTATACAACTGTGTGAGGGTCTGAAGAGGCTCCTGGAACAGAAACTACATTTATACAACTGTGTGAGGGTCTGAAGAGGCTCCTGGAACAGAAACTACATTTACACAACTGTGTGAGGGTCTGAAGAGGCTCCTGGAACAGAAACTACATTTATACAACTGTGTGAGGGTCTGAAGAGGCTCCTGGAACAGAAACTACATTTACACAACTGTGTGAGGGTCTGAAGAGGCTCCTGGAACAGAAACTACATTTATACAACTGTGTGAGGGTCTGAAGAGGCTCCTGGAACAGAAACTACATTTACACAACTGTGTGAGGGTCTGAAGAGGCTCCTGGAACAGAAACTACATTTACACAACTGTGTGAGGGTCTGAAGAGGCTCCTGGAACAGAAACTACATTTACACAACTGCAGTGAGCGCTTACATCCTGGTTCAACAATCTCAGGCTTCCATGTTAAAAATATATAGACTTTAGTTTTAGTTTGAAAACATCCTCAGGACTAATCCGTTCTTTGTGAGTCAGGAGCATTAGACCTACATTTTGATTAAAATCTGTTTCTGCAACTTTAGAAAATACAAAGTTATTAAGACAATTTGCCAAATTTTAAGGTTGTATGAAGGATTTTCAAAAATAGTTTGTTGTCAGTCTTGGTTAAAAACAGTCTCGTAGATTTGTAACAGCCTTGTACCTATGCTAAACAAAAAAAGAATTATAAAAATACATAAACTGTGGACTTGATAAATCCAGAAAAACGTTTACCAATCTTTGAACTTGTCAAGCAAACCCTCAGTGTTCCTAAGTAACTCATTGGCCCAGTAGCAGTGAAGGGCGTGGCCTGGGAGGAGAAACACATGTGCATCATTTGAAAAACAGCAAACAGCTGTTGGATTTGAAAAATCCTCCATACAACCTTTAAGTTACAGATTATTAGATTTTTAGACTGAAACAACCGTGCTGTGAATCTGAGCTAGCACATAGCTGATTAGCCCATGATAGGTCTTTAAACTTTTATATTTGAATTTAACTTTTGGACCCAGGGCGATCTTCCACTGTTGAGTTTAATTCAAGTAAAGCATCTTTACTTACTTGTTTGATCTTTTCTTTCACATCTTTCAAAATAATCTCATAGTTTCGCTCATGTCGGTTTATTAAAGTTGGAATGGCCTACAAAGAAAATACTTGATTATTTATCATATTAAGCCTGTATAATCATACACACCTCTGTTCTCTTGTTTGACTCACATTAAACGTGATCAGAGGTTTGCCTGAGAGAAAGCGTGACACGATCTGCTGCTGGATTTTAGGCAGGTCAAACTCATGCACTGTTTCCTGTCCTTTCTCAATGCTGTACTGAGTGTTGGACAGAACCAGGGGCATCAGGTCTCTGTCCAGCTCGTACCGAACCACATGGAGCTCTGTCAGGTCCGCTGGACTTACTTTATAGCTAGAACACCATTTTCAGTTATTATATTAATATATTTACACCAAAACAAATGTGTGTCATGAGGGGCCTCACCTGGTCTCCTCTCCAGTCAGTTTGTCCACACTGTAAACCAAGTCATTGTGCAGGGCAACGAGATAACTGACCAGGGCTGTGGAGCAGAGTCCTGGGCCATGACGACTGGGTAACAGCACGCTGAAGTCACAGCTCAGGTCAAAGTCCCGCTCACACAAGGAAGGTGGAAGCTTAATCTCACCTAAAATATATTTACCATTATTTAAATTTTAGGATTTAATAGATTGGGAAAGCTAAACACTGCAAGTCTTCAATAGGGATTTTACCATTGTTGGACAAAAAAACTCTCAGCTGATTCCAGGTTGTCAAAACTATTTTGACATGTTTCTCGTACCAAGACTTTAAGGACACTGCAAAGAATAATAAAACAGAGACAGATATTTATCTCTGCTTCTAAACTGACTTAGACAAAAATGAGACTTACAGGTCAATATCTTGTTAGTGACGCAGCATGTAGCGCAGACGGTGGAGAGAAAAGACACCACCAGCGCTCTTTGAAAGACTAGACAGTTACGAAGTCGATAAGGCGGGACCTGCTGCTGCTGATCAGAAGAGGGCGGAGCTGAGCTGCAGGTGGAGCTCTGTGAATGTGAATATACACTTTGGCCAACATCCTACAATTTACGTTCTTTTAATTGCACGACTAAGACCTGCATTTAGAAACTTTTAGGACTGATGACCCATGTTCCCAGCAGAAACGCTGATTCTTTTGGACCAGAGACAGAGCGACAGCAGTCTGAAAGAACTTTAGGACACACTGTAGACAGTTGTGTTGTGTTTTTATTTGTGTACTTGTGCTTTCACGTGGTTTTACATGGTTAATAAATGTGATCCGTACAGGTGCAGTGTAACATATAGTAAAAGAGAGGTTACTGATTCTTAAACACAGAAATATATTTTTAGACCTGATGTCGTCTGTTCTGTGAGTCTTTTGTTAGACCTGACCGTTAGTTTGGTCTGATTGTGGTTCAGTGCTCCTCCACAGTCTGCACAACCCACTCATGACACGCACACAGCCAACAATAATCAACATTTTACATCTTGTTTTTACTTGTCTTTATTAGGGATGCACTGATCTGATATGGGGATTGGATATCGGTGCCGATCTATGAAAGTTTGCTGGATCAGGTATTGTCCATGACATCAGTTCAGACGATGCCATAATAATGCCATAATGAGACTAATTTACTGGCTGATGTTCATCCAGAACATTTCATAATGTTTGACATTTTATTCAAATTAAGTTGTTAAGTGGTGACTTGTACTATAAATAAGTTACATAACACTATATGAGCAAATGTCTTATGTTTTGTTAAGAAAACTAAGGTACAGTATTTCAGTCGTTACACTAGTATTGGTTCATATCGGGTATCTGCAAATACTTTAAGCCAAAGTATCAGAATCGGTATCGGAACAGAAAAGCTGGATCAGTGCATCTCTAGTCTTTATAATAATACGCACGCAGAGCCTTTCGGCTGTTTGCATGGCAGATCCAGCAGATTTTGCAGTTCTGTTACTACGTGGATACTGGGCGTATTTGGAAAAAACAAAAACTGACATGGAGGTGATTTACTTTGTAGAGATCTCCATATGTCCAATCTGAGTTCTGGCCTAGTTTTTGGCAAAGCACAAAGCTTGACCTGGTTTAGGAAAACTCTTCATGTAGGCTATAAAGGAATCTTCGGTCGATGTCACTCTCCGCTCTACTGCACGTGTTATACAGAAAGAGACGCTCTCCATCTGGTTACATGGGGAAACTTCTCTGAATACAACAACAAAACAGGACGAGAGCAGCTGTTTGGATCAGGTCTGAACGTCTGTCTGTCTCCTGAAGCTTGAGACAGTTTTTCTTTAACTTTTAAGGGTCGTAGGGTTGAATTTCATTCACAAATGTTGATTTAGCAGCAGAAGTTTTGTTTTTACACAGTGATAAACTCTTTAGCTGACGACAGTGCTTTTTTGACTTGTCACTGTTTGTGTCTCTTTCTGCAGATTGGGTGTGCGCGCATCACCCGTGTTGAGAAACAAAAAAATCCCTCTATTGGTTGAGAGGATAACTTGCATCCCTATTTCATTTTTTGTTGCATGAAAAATTCTGCTATAGCCTATGTCTTGTGCTTATAGATTGATTATAGCTGTAGTTAGCCTAATAACAAATAAATACATTTTGGCCAATGCGTGTCTTCACATTAACAGGGCTCCACCTGCAGACAGCTCAGCTCCGCCCTCTTCTGATCAGCACCAACAGGTCCCGCCTTTGGGACTTTGTACTGCGTTTATAGTCTTTGAAAGAGCGCTGGCGTCGACTTTTTGCACCACCGCCTGCACCGTGTGCAGCGTCACTGACATGATGGAGCCAAAGAGTGTAAAGTTGTTTAATACCTGATTGTTGACTTTGCAGAAATTCAGCAATTGTGCCATAAAGGTCACCAACATTTTGAAAAATTTTAACTAGATTTTTCTGCAGAATGAGAATGTCTGGAAGATACTTGACCAGTCTGTACTCAGCTTCCTAAAGCAGATCCACAAAACGTTATTATTTGTATGAGTAAAGTAGATATATTTGTGTGATTCCTTACCCTGTGAAGAAATTTCCACAGAACGGGCAATTCATCTTTGGCATCACTCTGTTCTAAAATGTGTGTGAGCCCCAGAAGAGACACCTTCTCCCGGCTGCTCCAAACAGTGGAACAATGGACCAGAGAGTTTTTAGGAAGTGAGCCCAAAAACAGCCGAGGATCACCAAACATGACTTTGATGATTGGACTGGCAGAAATGCGATCATCAGAGTGAATGAATGTGTTCACCTCTTTTAGCTTTTTGTCCAGATTCTTTAAAGTAAAAAGAGCACAAGACATTTAAAAAAAGAGATTAAAAATGAAAGAATAAGAAGCATACCTTCAGTAGAGGAGCAAGGACGTTACTCATCTGAATTTCCCAATTATTTCGAGCTTTATTGGTGGACAAATGAGGATCAGCTACCCCTAATAGAAATGACAGCGTTAAGATTTTTGACAGTGGTTAACATTTGTGAAGAGATTTTAGTCATTTAAAAGTTTCGTCAGACTGGACTCAGACTGAGCCTAGTTTCCATTCGCACTAGTTCCCCAGATCAGTTCACTTTAAACTTCTGCTTCTATTGCAGGGACCTGGCTCATAGAGGTCAGATACTTAAAATGTAAATCAATCCTGAATGATGCCAACATGTGCTAGCTTTGTTAAGTCGGTTGGAGTGGATATGTGGCAGTTTTTCAAGACTACGGCTACGGAAAGTTCATTGATTAATTGCAACAGACTAATTTAGTAATTGAATAATTTTGTCATTTAATATTAAACTGGTATATGTATGGATTTTCAAAACATGCAACGACCTGACAGAAACTATAGGACTATAAATTGTGTGTTTCTGATAGAAACAATATTTTGTAAGAACACACTTCCAGGACTAGTTCAAGCAGCCTGGGCGTTGTCTGGGTCAAATTGCCTAAACATTTCTTATTCGCTGTACTTTGGCTGTAGAAACAATTACATCAATCGATTAACTGAAAGAATTGGCCAACAAATCCATTAAAAAAAAAGATTGCTCAAAAGGAGTAGAGAAGTGAGCAGTACCACGGTTCACTCTGAAAGATCCTCTGCAGCTCACTGTTGAAACACGTCTGTGAACGTTTGTCTGACTAAGAAAACCATTAAAGGCAAATACTGAAAATACACTGAACATACATGTTTGTTGCTGTGGATGAAGGAGTCTGCTCACGATCAGATGAACAGAGCTGACTGTATCATCTGCTCCTTTCCCAAGGAACTTTATCAGTTGTTTCTGATCTTCTCTCAAGTGAGCAAAGAGAAACTCTCCAGGGTCAGCGACTTGGGGCTTGATCATGGTAGAGATCACCTACGCATAAGACATCATTAAAAAATTAAAGCAACATCCACCACGCAGGTTCATCGTGTTACGTTTATGTACTTTACTGGTCAAGTAAGTCATGTTTATTTGTACAGTGCTTTTCACAGACAGAGTCACAAAGTGCTTCACAGTGAGATGAACCCCTCCCTCCTCACTCAGTGACAGTAAACTGCCCTGGAGCAGTGTTCTCTAACATGCATGTTATTGGTTGGTGGGGAAACCGGAGTGCTCAGAGGAAACCACCCAGACACAAAGAGGAACATGCAAACTCCACACAGAAAGGCCGGGCCGAGTGAGAGTCAAACCAGCGACCTTCTGCTGTGAGACCACCGTGGTGTTTTCTTGCAATAAACAAGGATAAAAACTATGTCCTCCTTACTGTGAGTGTGCTTGCACGGCCTGGTCTGGAAGAGGGCCTCCTGCTCATTCTCATCAAAATGATTTGATGTTTTTACATTAGGGCTGACACACTCCTTATGGAAAATGTGAATTTATATAAACATTATATATGATGACTTTTAGGGAAAGTAGAGAATCTCTGACAAAGCACAATTTCTTGAAATGCAAATGAAAACCACACAAAAACACAGGTGAGCAGTGCCGTCTGAGGCCCGGAGGCCAGTGTGTACGCAATGTGTACAAGAAGCATGAAGGACGTGTGCACAGAACACTGCTGATCTGACTCAAGACTTTTCAATTCATTTGTTTATATTACTAAGTATTAGTAGTCATATTTATAGTCATCATTAGCCTCTTCCATTTGTGCTCCTTGCCCGTTAACCCTTTCTAGCTTTGTGAAGATCTACAGTTTTGCCCCGTGTGTCCTTTGACAGCTCTTTTTTGCCGGTGTTGGTAGTTAACAGTTTGACTGGTAGTGGGCTGCACAGGTGTCTTTATGAAAACTAACAACCTTAAACAGGCATGACTCAAATATAATCATGACCAGAGTTTGTGTCCTCTTTTATGCTCTGTTCATTTAAAAGCAGAAATCTGGCGGATAATCAGATACTTACTTATGTGAAACAATATAATACAAATTATTTTAAACATTTTGTCTCTGACAGAGGAAATACACTTACAATAAAAAATGTTTTGTAAGTGGGAGAACTTCCAAAATCATAGGGTGATCAAATACTTCTTTACCGCAGTGTACTGTACACTAGTTTTGTGAGGGCAAGCTATAATAGAAATGACATTGGCCTTTGCAGTGGGACAGTTTGTTCCTGTTTTGACCTGAAACTTGCCAATTTGCCCAGACTGCCCAAAAAATGAAAAAACAAACACACAACTAATAGGAAATGCCTACAGAATAGCAGCATTAAAAAGTGGATTTTGTGTTTAGCTTGACTTTTGGTAACAGATGTGGTTTAGATTAAACATTTTTACATTTACCTGGGTGTTGTTGTGGAGCCCAAACAACATGGCCATATGTGTGACCATACGGATAAGAGCAAAGGGAACAGGAGGAAGGCTCTTTGTATCCAACATGTCAGGACTGTTTCTGCGTCTCGGGTGACCAAGGATGTGGCCTCTTTGGGTTCGGTCTCCCCTGTTGAATATCATAACAAAAGAACATTTTTGAATTGGTTTATTCAAAAATAGATTTTTTTAATGCCTTACTGTAACTGAGCATCTTGAAACCCTTGTACTGGAACATGAGCCAATCCACCTATTTCTGCTCCACAGTCCACACAGTAACTTTTTACTGTGGGGCGACCACACTAACAAAAACACCATTAGACATGAGAGTTTCTTGTAATATGTATCAAAGCATACTTAAAAAACAACAACTGTATACTGTACCTCGCCAATAGCACATGGATGGCCATTAGGACAAGCTGGTTAAATGCACATTTATTATTACTAGAGAACTTTGTAGTAAAATAAAACGCAAAATGTTGTTTGTAACTTACTATACCAATGCAACTGCCTCCTTTCTAACACTTGCATTGCTTGCTGCGCCATTGTCACTTTATCTTCGGGCATACTGGGTAGAAACGCTGCCTTTAAAAAATAAAAAAACTATATTAAACAAGAATGTTCTGTTATTTCTAAACATAAACATGTGTTCACCTGCATGGAGGCCGGAGCAAAAGCCAAACGTTTCAGAGGAGCTAAAATGCCTTGGTTTCCACAGAGCAGCACAGCCACCAGATGAACTGTAAGTTCAATAAAGACACACTGAGCCCTGGCGAGGGTAGACCGGAGAGTCAAAGGCCCGAGCTGATTTGTGACAAGAGACTGAGCGAAGGCCTTCCACTCTGGAGAAGTGAGGACTTTGGAACTCTGAATGTAGCCCATCCATAGGTTTATTTGCTGAAAGCACACATACATAAAATACCTTTAGTTTTAATTATAATGCATGTTAACCATAGTGTAAGCAATATTTAGTGAGTGGAATGGATGTGAAACCTTCTTTTACCTCAGGTTTGGGATGAAGGTTCTCATTGGGCTGTCTGTACCACGTGGTGACTTCTCTGTACAGAGCCAGAAGCAGAAAAACTGCTCTGCTTTGATTTACACATCTGCACCTCTGCAACAGTATCAGGAACAATTAGAAGATATATTTTATAACCAGACTGAGCTAAGGAAACAGCAGAGAAAAGTGTGTCATAAAAGACTTTACCTCACAAGTCTCATCCAGGCCGTCCACTGAGCCATTCATCAGCACCTCTGCAACAGCATTTCGGATGGTTTGGTATTCAGGACCACACACAAGAAACAGGTCCATTGGAGCTTCATTAACCTTTTGCAAAGCAGATTATAAAGTATTTGTTTTAAAATAGAATAAACATATTTTGGTAAAAGTACCTGTTGCAGAATTTCTTCAGGAAAAAGCCAACTCATTTGCTGAACTTTTAGGAGGTTCTGAACATGCTCCATTCCTTGTTGACTACCGATTTTCCGAATTAGATAAACACGATACCAGTCGTTCTTGCTTTGTGTGCAAAAGTCCTTCACACTTTTCAGGAAAACACGGGCAGCCTGGCCTTCCTCAGTCTCTGCAGCTGTAATAACAACACATCATCAGAAACATGGCTCGCTGCTGCTGCTGCAATGATTCACTCAAACTCACCTGTAGTTCCTTCACTGAGGAGAGCAGCAGCCATGTTCAGATCCAAGCGGACTCGTGCTACTATCTGCAGGCAGTCTACAGGGGCTGAAAGAAGAATCTGAGGGTCTACAGACAGAAGACAAGCAAGGAAGTCGCTTTCATCTCGCAGGCACAATGTCTCAAACATGGAGTCCTACAAGAAGCAAACTCACATGAGAAAGGATTTAACAAGGCAAATGACTTCATTTGGCCAAATGAATACAATCTACCTCAAAACAATTAATGTACAGCAGGTACAGTTCAGTCTTCTCTGTCTGGTCCAAAAGGTAACTTTCCTCCACCACACAGAGATGATCCTCCAAGTACTTCTTGATTTGATCAAAACTAAATGTACGCAGAAGATACAGTGCTGTATTTTATTGTATAAGTTTCCAAAAGCCAGTTAGACCTTACCTGTATTTCATGAGGAGTTTGAGCACGACTGAACGCACCACTGGGCTTTTATCAAGAGATTCATCAAAAGGAGAGAACTCTTTTGTGACAATCTGGCTCTTTCTTTGTGCTGATGAAACAACAATAAAATGCATTGACAAAGCAAACACTACATTAATCAAAAACACAAAACTCTAGTTGTGTTACCTCCAGGTATTACAGAAGGAGTTGTCTCGTGGATGAGAAATGACAGCAGATCTTTTATAACCTTTGAACTTGGCGGGATGTTATCTCTGAAGCACACAGATGACACCAACTCCACAAAGAAAGCATTGCAACGCCTTCGAAACTGTGCATGGACGTTTATTTTAATCCTGCAAAACAAATGTTAACATGAGTCAGATTGACACTTAGCTTAGGAACAAAAAAGCATTTCTAACCAACCTAATGTCTTCAGAAGGAACTACAGGGAAGTCATCATTAACTGGCTCCTTGCAGTATGGACAGTACATCTGCCCCGGGACCAGCCACTGCCTGATGCAGGGCAAACAGTAGATATGTTGACAAGGGAGGCAGACTGGGTCCTGAGGTCTCCAATGCACACTAAACACTGAGGAAGACCAAACCTAAAAAATGTAAAGTAAACTTTCGAAATCAGTAGCATTAAAAGAGTTAAGAATTCAAAAACACACACCAAAGACACGCATTTGTCTTTTTGGGCTATATCTGCTTTTGTCAGATCTAAGACACTAAGCAGGACAAGGCCTTGTCAGTCCTTGGATGGGAGACGGCTGGAACTCCAGGTGTCACTGTGGATATGGTCATGGTGGCCTAGTCTGCATTTGACTTCGCCCACAACTACCTACTCCACAAATACATCTAAACATGAAATCTAAACACCTATAATTTTAGATCTGTCGATCTGTTTATTTTCTTTAACTGACGGATTATAAAACCAGCAGATAAAAGAAAAGGTTAAACAACTTCCAATAAAAAAATGATAAAAATGACAAAAAACATGCTTAGACAGCACAAGAATTTAGCTTCCTTAAAAGATAGTTACGTTGATTGATGATATTTCTTTGTTATAGCATCTGTGTGTTTTTTTTTAATTTTAACTCAGAGTCAAACACAAGAGCTGACCATCTCAACTTCATCACACATGAAAGTACCAAGAACTAGGTCCCAACACCCCGTTTAGTCAGAGGAACTACCCTGTCCCTATGTTTGTGTTCACACAACATTTTCTAAAAGTGGGTCTTACTAAGAACATTAGAATCTGTTTAGTCTGGAACATTTAATAAGTCATTAAGTGGTGTTAGAAAAAGAAAAGATTTTTTTCCATTCCACATAAAACTATGATTTACTAAACATAAAAATAAGTTATTCACTGTGTTATTCCTAATAGTTGCTATTTATAAATTTAAAAATGTATATTGTGGGCTACTGCTTTTAAGTATTTTTTCTCAAGTATAATTAAAGTTTGACTAAATGTTTCTAAACAAAGTTACTATGTGCCATGTCACCAAAGTAAGTACTTGCCTTAGAACAAGAGCTATAAAAGTCTCTAAAGTGTGGCCCCAGTCTATTGCTCCTGCTCTGTGTGAGGGCGCCTACAATGGGGACTGGAACTAAAAAAAGAACTAGGAACTGAAAAAAGTTCCTGCAGTGGGAAAAGGCCTATTAAGATCTAAGAGACAGCTGTCACACCACTCTACAGAGTCAGACAGAGCTTTTCCATCACCACTTTTAGGAGTATCAGTCTTGAAGAAGGAGTTTTCCTCATTGCCCTCTGGAGGTACCATCTTGCCCCAACAGGAAAACAAATAGGTATTCAAACTCCTCCATTGTGCTTGTTCTGTGAGCATTCTTCTATAACCACACATTAGATAAAGAGAACAATTTACAATCAAAATGTCAGAGAGTTAATTAATTGATATATTTTAGCAAGTTTTAATCAAAAAATGAAACAAGACTGTAAACCAAGGCTTTATGACTTTTGTGTACAGAAAAACAGAATAGAATTTTAATAACTCACACCGCACTCATTTTACAAATCAATAGTGGCACCTGATGCTCCAACTGTCTCCCATCCAAGCACTGACCAGGTAACCTGGCTCACGCCAGATGAATCTGTGTTGAACTCCTATCTGAGTTCTCACTATATCCATCTGGGACTTGACTCGCTGAAAGCTTTTGAGAAAAGGCGGGGCGTTTAGTGAAATACTTCGAGCTGATTGGGTGTGGGCCTACCTTACAAGTACGCGTCACAAATACGGCTCTTCTTTCAAAAAGAAATTACTCCGTATTTCTGCTAAAACCGCATCAAAAGCAGCAGAAACATGAACATCCACGAGAGCAGCCATCTTTGTTTAGCTTGAATGAGACTCGGAGCGTTGCTGGAGCGCTAACAGCCGTCTTAACACCGCTGACTCCCAAACCAATCGGGCGGCAGGAAGGCCAGATGGTTTATCTTGTGTTTGTGAATTCACAAATATCGCGAGATAAACCATTTGGCTGGCCAGGTTACTGACCAGGCCCTGTCCTGCTTAGCTTCTGAGATCTGATAGGATCTGGTTTCAAAAATACAGTACTTACAGCCTAGTGAAGCACACACCTTCTCTTTTCATAATGTGCTCCACTGAATTTCAGTGCATTAGTGTTTTCAAATTTTGGTGTGTTTTTGAATTTGCGTTTGTGTTTTACCCTTCAGGGCCACCGTAGATAGTTATTACCTGAAAATGCACTCAACAGCACCATCTTTGCAGCTTTTTAATAAAGTGATCACAGCTTCAAATGCTTGTTTTGTTTTCATGTTGGAGTTTCTTTCCAAAATCTAGGCAGCATTAACCAAATACAGTTCTATTAGCATTCATTTACAAGAACATGATTCAAAATCCAACTCGCTAACCTGCCAAAGTTTTCGTGTGTGCTCCAAAACTACCGGAGAAGCTGGTGCTCTAGTTCCTCAATGCCCAGCAAAATGTGATCCACAAATAAAGAAAGACACAATATTCGATTCCAGGCATCCCTGAAACAAAAACAAAAACAAATGATGCTATGTCTAATGCAGGTAAACATTTACAATCCTCACGACCTACTGCACTCTGTTGACAATGGTCTTGCTTCTCTCTCCGTACAATCTCACACTGTCTTCAGAGCAAACTAGATCAATGGGACCTGGAGTTTATGAACCTGCCTGAGCCAGGCCTGTCTTTGGTTGTCTGTGCTCAAAACCCTGGGCTCCAGATGTTCCACACAAGCAAGAGCAGCATACACATCCAGAACCTTGGAGGAAAAAATGGTAAAACAGAATACACAACAAATTCTGTTCAAATGTACCTACAATAAAGAATTTACCATTTCTGGTTCGTCTCTATAACTGGGATTTGTTAAAAGGTGTCCAGTGACTCGTGGTTCTATGCACATCATCCTGGAAAGGTTCTGCAGTCTGTTCTTGAACTCGTGATAAGCCGTGTGAATCCAGGACAGAGATGTAGGTCTATCAGTGACGTCAAGTTTTATCTTCAGTTCATTCACACAGCAGTTCAGAGCACCAGTCAGGAGCTAGTAAAACATACTGAGTTTGTTACATAGTCACACAAAACTAAAATGTAAACAGTGACAAAAGGTTCAAAACCTGCATTTCCTCTTTACATGTTACATTCAGGGTCAATAAGACATAATCTTGTAGATATCGATAGTAAAAGTCCATTTGTGTGTCCTGGTCTTCTTTTGCAATGAAAAGCCCCACCGGGGTGCTCCAAAAGAAATCATCAAATTTTGTTGTGTGTGACCTAAAGACCAGAAAAGAATGTATTGCTCATTCTGACACTTGTCTTTTAAAAGTGACTTTTACCTTCATGTTGGAGAGCATGAAGCCACAAGTCCTCCAGGTAATCTCTGATCCTCCAGCTAAAGGGCATGCAGCAGCCAGTCCTCATCTTTGGAGTGATATAGTTTGGCACCAGAATTGTTCTGCTCTCGGAGCTAACACAAATGATTTGATGTTAAGAATGCACTCACAATAAAACAAGCTTCAATAGTCTCTCTTACTTTGGATCTTGGCTTGTTGGCGGGATTTGCAGAAGCTTTTCATCACCAAAAATGTCTAACCATAGTTTTTTAAGAGAAGTTCCACAGTTTGCATCTAACAGCAAATCCAAGTTTTGGTCACGGTCGCTGACTGCCACAAGGTGAGCCAACATGGGGGTCACCACAGCCTGAATACGTTTCCATAAAGTGTTCCTGCCATATTTCCAAACACACAAAATCAGATTTAGTGTATTGCTCTGTTAAGCTTATTTACTGTTTGCTGACCTGAAGGTTCCTCCTTCTTGTAGGGCATCAATGTTGGAGGCTTCTCTCATGACCCAGTTGTTTTTAATTGACGATAAGGTGCTGTCAACATGAGTGGACAATAAGGCCTGAATACGCTTCTTTATCATTTTGTTGAACCCTTCTGCAAAAAGTAAACAAGAAAACGGTCATTGGTTCCCTATTTTTGTTCTAAATATCCTAAAGCTAACTTGCGATTTAAGTATATACATAGGTTTTCTAATGGAAATGTTTATTATATTTTCTTCTTTTCAAGAAATTACCCCAAATGATTCAAAACTGACTATAAATAACATTTGTAAATGTTCGTATTACATTTCACCTTCTGTTAAAGTCTGAAAGTATTCTAAGTACCCTCGAGTATGTACTCGTGTATCTCCAGGGTCCCCGTACCTCTGGTTGGGAAACACTGGTATAAGTCAATGGTTCCCAATCATTTTGTTCCAAGTACCTCATAAGTTTTTTCTACCACAGTAGTTCCCAACCTTTTGCTCAGAGGACCCCCTCGACAGCTTAGTCATGTCCCAAGTACACTGTGGTCTTGAATTATAAAAGTTAAATTCTAGAATCAACAGAGTTTTAATTAAAAGAGGTTTTGTAAATGTAAGGGGGGAAAGGCCTAATAGACTGCGCTCACGCGACATCGTAGCATTCTACAGGCCAATAATATTTCAATCAGGTGGATGGCAGCTAAAATGAAAACGCCTATAACCTCTGGGTCTCAGCTGCTTCAAGCCAAAGGCTCGCTCTGTGACCGCTGAAACTCACTTATGTAGCGGTTTCTTTATTAGTGACTGACATATTATTATTTGTAAAATTATATTTTTTGTGCTTTAATTAGTTTTCCTTCAATTTAAATATTAACATTTACAAAACAATTTTTTTATTTGCAAATACACTTGGCCATGATGTGACTTCATAAAAATGCCTAATTTATTAAAATAAGAAACATGTCACAAGCAATGTGTCATGTGAAAAAGACAAAGAAAAGAGCACCAAAATCTAGCGTTTGGTTGCAACCGAAGAGCAACCAAAGCCTTTTCTGGAGCCCTGGCTCAAAGTTCGAATCGCCCACAGCCTAACTCTGGTCGTGGGTTCTGTTCTGGTCCAGAGCCCTGGCTTTGCGTGCTCTGAGGAGCACAAGACTGGGCAGGTTCTGGTGAGGTTCATCGGCACAGACTGGGCAGGTTCTGCTCTAGTTTAGAAAGTGGGAAGGTGAATTCTGGTGCGCAATCAAAGGGCCGTGTTTGTGGTCGTTGTTGGTCTAGAGGTGAAGCGTCCTGACAATAGTGAGAAGTTAACTTTGTTTGCTTATTTCCCCACTAAATTATTTCTACTCATAATAGAGCAGGGCAATATCGTGATAAAAATCGAATTGTGAGCTCACTGTTGTGACAATTTGCTTTTTAGGTGAAATCGTCAAATCGTGATTTCCCATTTCTCTATTTAATTCATCTGTTTGTTAAAATACACCTATTAACCTACTTCTCTTAGCCTCAGAGTTGCCAGGTTTGTTTCTTTATAACGAATTCGAGCATCTGTTTTAATAGTTGTTTTATGAATTTTGAAGGTCATGTGTTGAGGTCGTTTGTGTTGCAGTTTCAAGTCAAGTTCCAGGTGAATTTGAGCAAATTGTCAGGTTTGATTTACAAAATATATCTATTATGAATGAAACATAGATTTTAGTATATTTTCAAAAGCTGTTATTCGTGTTAGAAATGCCAAAAGTGTATTATCATACAATGTTCTAATTAATCTATTTATTTAATAACTTTATTTATGGCTGAGGTCACTTGTCTTTGGGTTTTTGTCAAAGGCTTAGTCAAAATTGTTCTAAAAATCTGGCGACACTGTTCAATCTTTGTTCTGCTCTAAGTGAGTGACAGCTGGATTTAACCAATCACAGTAAAAGAACTTTCAGAAAAGCAGATGATTGTATTTACCTCCAAGGCAAAAGACAATAGTCTACATAAATTGTGACGAAATCAAAATTGTGATCTGTCTCCAGGAAAATCGTGACGATAATTTTTGTCGTATTGCCCAGCCCTAATTCATAATGCAAATTATTTTTCTATATTTACTAAATGGTTCAGAAAATGTGTAAAAAAATCTCTTGATCAGCCATTCAAAGCACTTCAAGCTAATTTCTTGTGAACGCCCAGTTGGACACACTGATGTGAGAGATGTACAAACTAAAGATAAATGAAATGTATGTGTGAAAGAAGTTGAAAGGTCTTGTTAAACAAGATTGTCTTGCTCTAGCAGCTTATTGTGGTACCTTTAATTTCATCATCGTTCTCAAAAAGAGTGAGTAGAAGCTCCAGTCTGTGAGTGTTGCGAAAGCCTCTCTCCAGCTGATCCCGGAGCATTCCGACGGCACTCTGCACACAGCTCCGCAACAGTGTAGTTGTGTCAAGGACAGACTCTGTGTCCTGCTGGAACACAACAGTTTACAGTGACTTAAGCTTAGTTTATGCTTTCTGAGTTTCACATAAAAATGAGATTGCTGAAGTGGAAAAAAACACTGCCAGTATAGTATTTTGAAGTAGACTGTGGATTTCTAGGCGTTGCTAACAGCAGAAATCTGAGCTAGTCGCTATAAAACACACATTTGCATCTATTTTATCTAAAACATCAAATATTGCTTACACTTTGAGTCTTCTTAGAGTTTAGGTTGTCTTGTTCTGTTTCCATATGTATGTCATCATTTACCTCCATGGCTGCAAATAAATATGATATCAGCTGAAAAAATATGTGTGAGGGTAATTTAGAGGTCAGTATACCATACCTTCTGGCAAACTAGAATGAATCTCAAACAGCTGGCTAATTGTCATTTTTTGCAGGATTATGATGTCAGAAACCATTTCATTTGATCGCCTAAGGTCATCAATATGAACTGACTTCCATGGCCCTAGACATAACAAGAATATTCAATGTTTAATATTTTATTTTTAGATGTATAAAGACATATACCTCCATGAAAGCCAACATAGGAGGTCCCTCCAATCATTCTTGGCAGTCTTGAAAGGAAGTAGACAAACACTTTGTGTCCTGTGTTTTCCAAGACAATTTTTCTGATTTCATTAATGGATGAGTACCTGATAAAAGAAAGCAAAGACAGTAAAACCTTATGTATAGAAGGTGGTTTGGCACTGATATCTTACTTTGCAGATGCAACAAGTTTAGCACTCTGAGCAGCTTCGTCAAAATCACACTGATAATGAGTATCCTGATGTTTGACTCAGGATTGTGTTGGCCAGTTGTGAGGAAGTTTCTAGATACAAAAGATATTATATTAATTTTATTAAGATAACCAGCTTGTTTATTGATTTACAGATTACATCTAAACTGTACACATTTTCACAAACCTGATCTTTTTTAAAAAGAAGTGCTGCGTGTCAAATTGCTGAACTGACAGAAGTTCAGCGCTTAATCCATTTTGCTCAAGTGATTTTAAGTCTGATGCTGTCAGAAGTCTTGAAAATGTTGTCACCTAAAGACATAAAAAGATATTTATATTCAATATGATGAAACAGATGCCCAGATGTGATAGTAGAAAGAACTTACTTCTGTAAAAAAGGTGTTGCCATACTGCTCCTCCCTAACCTGAGTGAGTATATAGTCTGACAAACAGACAGTATTCCACTCTTCAGAGTAGACTTTAGCTAGATGCTCACTCTCTCCTGTGGGGAGTTCACTGCAGTCCAAGCGAACCACTGAATCTGGAGTGGCGCATTTAAGGAGTACGAGTTTAGCTTCATCCAGGACTTTCTTCTCAGGATCAATCATTTCATCTGCTTCATTTTGATTCTCTAGCACTTGGAGGACCACAGAAGCACATGCGTCAGAGTGGTAGCCGATAAAAACTTCTGCTGCTCTGTACTTGTGTGTGTGAGAACGGGCTCCCTGCTGACTGCTCAAAGACACAAATTGCTCTACCCATTTCTCCAGCTCTTTCACAATGGTCTTGTGTTTAGCTTTGAGAACTGTGTGGATGTCCAGAAAGTGTTTTTCCAGTCTGTTGATGAGAGGAATAGGAAACTGTTGGTAGACAACTTCTCTTTCTTCAATGACAATGAGTCTGAAGTCTTTGTGTACCCTGCACTTGACTCTATGCGTCCCCAATCCAAGATCAACATATTTCTGTCCACCCAAGTAAACGTAGTACTGGTTCAGAGCATCGTAGAGGCTTTCATAGAGGTTCTGCAAGTTAAGAAGCACTACGGTTTGCCCGGTCTCCATGCAGATCTTAACTCTGTTGATGTTGCGGCAGATTTGGGTGTATTCCTGGTCTTTTGGAAAGCTAGAGCCAAAAATTATTTCTGGTTGTCCACCTTCATTGAAGAAAGTTTGCTGGAGGATTTGAAGTGCGACGTAGTTTTTAGTCAGAATCAGTAAATAACGACAGTCCTCATCTTGTCCAATAGTCTGAATATTTTCCTTCACAAACTCTATTGCACTGATGTTCTCCATGTTTGATGCAATTTCCAGTTTATTTTTGAAAACAGAGACTGCATCCACATCAACTGTCCCGCTGAAGTTACGCAAAACTGCCTTTAAGACCTCCTCTGCAGTTGGTTTTCTTTGAAATTGTTTGGCAACAGCAAATATCATCTTAATAAGACTGTAGTAATCACGCAAACCAAAGAAGCCATTGCCTTGTTGTCGACAGATGTCCAAATAGGCTTCAGCAAATGGCTTGAAGTAGTCTTTGACCATTTCTAGAACCCTCTTATCAGATGAGCATATACCCTTAGCACTTTCCACAAGCTCCCTCTCATCTGGATCACCACGAGAAACAAAGATCCCTCTGTTCATTTTTGCTGGATCCAGAGCCAGTTGGATATCCCGATGAATCCAACTTTCTTATAAGGCGATGGTTTGTCATCAATGCATCCTTCTTCAAGTAATGGATGAAGTGTTTTAAGAGGCATTTTTGGAGAGTCCTCAGCCAGACCAATTTCGTCAAGGACCACGACTGAAATGTACTCATCCAAATTCTTCCCTTCCTGGAAGCGTCCACACTGCTTGAAAGTACTAATAATTCCCTCTGGGGTAGAGTGAGGGCTACACTGGAATGACACTAAGTGGATCTGTTGAGTCTTTTATAAATGTCAGAATGAGCAGACTGACCTTGCATTGCATCAGCAACCAATGTCTTCGATAAAGATTTTGAACTTCCAGGTTTACCAACTAAAAACAGTGGAATTCGAAGTTCAATGCAGAGCACCATCATAAACACATTCTCTTTCAGAGCATTGTTTCTTGCAATTGTATTTCCCATCGGCACCCCATCAAGCAGTAAGTCCTGCATAAGTAGGATTTCTTTTTTATTTTTTGTGAAGTATATTCTGAGTATGTTCTGAGTAAGACCCTGGAGACTTCCTGCCTATAGTCTTCTTTTTCTCAAGGCAAGCGTGATAGCACACACCTGTGGCCATAATTAAAGCCCACAACACAGCATCTCTCTCTTCACTGCTTTCACTCGAATCAGACTGGCTTATCTCATTCAAAAACATGCCATGATTATTTAAAAACCAAACAAAAGCCTGAATGCAGCGTTCCACATCTCTGAGGCTCACAAAGCTGCATTCATCTTTTCTTCTGCGCATGTACTTCTGTGAAGCTGAGAGGACATTCACAATTATTTTGACATAATCTGCACTAATGCCACAACTTTGAACCACCCTTTGTACAATTTCTTGAATGTAGTTTTTCTCTGTGGTATCATTTAGCTGCCCAAAGTCCCATACAAGAGGAATCATGCTTGGTGGTAAAGCATGAACTCGATAGACTAACTGCCGTAGAGGAATAGATCCAAGCTTTTCATCAGTCTCTTCAGCTCGAACTCTGTATCCCAGACCAGCAGATTCTAGTCTTCAATCATTTCATTGGTGTGCTTGCGATAAGGATTGCAAGCAGCTATGATCTGTAGACCACAAATGGAGTTCAGACCTTCTCCTTGAACCGTTTTGTCACAAAGAACTTCCTTGATGCTGCTGATGGCCTCGGTGGTGTTTGCCTCATCAAAGAAGAGAACAGAATCAATGCCATAAACCTGTTTGTTGATAGTAGCCATGCGCTCTGCTTCTTTGACTTTGGCGTAAACCATACTTGAAGTTGTTCCACCATGTACTTTGACTAATTTCAGGTTCTCCGTAGTCTCTCCACTTTTTCGTAACTCACAAAGAAACTTGATGAGCCTCGTTTTTCCGCATCCTGTCTCTCCCATGATGATGACTGGAATGCCACACCTGAAGCGCATGTGGATTGCAAGTATTTTGAGAATGTTGTCAGTCGTCAGCTCATAGGTTTCATCTGGGTCCAGAGGTTTCTGGATACGAAGGACATTGCACAATCTCTTTATTTTCTCTTCTCTTGGAAGCTGGTCAAAATCGATGTTAAAAGGCATTCTCTGCCGTGTTAGGCCGTCATAGAGCTGCTTAGTCATAACATTTCTTTTAATGATTCTTCCTGAGACAGGTTCAATGGCATCAACAGCATTACGATTGTTTGGCTGGAGGTGGAAACCAATGAAGGTCATGGATACATGGTCATCATTAAAAAATATGTATGGGTGTGGTTCTGTTTCCCATCTCTTTCGAATAAGAAAAGGAGCCAGGTCTTCCTCTCTCACACCAGTCAGGTCCATCTGTTGCTGGCCAGGACTCTGGTCTGAAATACTAAGAGATGGAGTAGCGAAATCTTTAGCCATTAAAATCATGAAGTCTACAACAAATCCTTTGAATCCAACTAGAGTCTCTCCAATAAACTCAGCATTACAGAAGACAGATGTTTCACAGTCTTGCAGTTGGAGATTGAGGAACCATGCAAAGTTTCGGAGTTCTGCCCAGGTTGGATCCATAATTCCACAGTACATCAAGAGCATCTGAAGACATTCGCCATGTGAACCTTTAACTCCATGATATGTGAATCTATCCAAGTCAACATGGTTATAAAATCGTGTGAGGTATTGATAAGGTCGCTGAAAGGCAGCGCTTCTAAACACTTCATCATCCATCAAAGGATCTTCGCTGTTAAAAAAAGTGGGGACATCATTTTTCTTCAGCTCTATTTCTAGTACCTCCTTTGGAGGTCGACAGAAAATATTCGGGAAAACATCTGTGAAGGAGGATTTTTGAGCCTAAAATAAAACAAAACATATTAAATCTCATGGCAATGGGTTTGTACTACTAAATGTGAATAGAAAGTGCTTACCTGGCGTGTTGTGGCTTTGGATTGCACCAGCATCTCCACCACATACAACTGCTTCTCATTGCACTTCCACACTTTTCCCTCAGAGTCCATGAGAAAGCGCAAAAACAGCAGCTTGAAAAGAAATTCGTGCAGACCACGCTGAACCTGTGACATAATCATAAAATATTAGTTTTGTTTTTGTTTAGTTTTAATGATAAAAGTTTTAAAATGTCATTACCGAAGATGTGACATCAAAGTGGAACACTGTGAGGGCTTTTCTCTCTGTGTGGTTCAGAAGAGATTGAAGAACAATATCCTCATCGACAGTGGGCTCAATCAAGCGAATGCATTTCATCATTGTAGTTGTTGTGGTTGAGAGCTTTTCATACAGCCTCCTAATATAAAGCGATTTGCCTGAAATAAAGCCAACAACTTGTTACAATTTAATTACCTATGTGGCAATAACTACAGTATGTGGCACTACGTACCCACACCAGCTCGGCTTGATGAGACAATGCCAACACACAGTCTGTCTTTGAATGCAGCTGCAGCACTACACTGGCCCTCAGGAACAACATAATGGTCATGCAGGTATTTCTGTATACTTGGTAGTGGAGCCTGAGGAACATTGTGTACTTTGTACTGACTAAAGGCAGAAGGAAAGTAAGCATGTTCTCTTTCTGAGCTGCAGAATATAACAAGTCTGTAGTCACTCCTACTTTGCATTTTTAAACAATAAAAAAAGCTTTCAGCTTTGGAGCTCACGTCGTAGGTCAGTACATCTGCGTATAACAGTGAGTAGATCTTGTTTCCTATGTACCCGCGGCTGAGACAACGTCTCAAGAAGAGTTCTACCTGTTCATAAGATGTAGTAGAGGTACACAGAAGCACTTCATCATAACTTGGTAGTGACTCATTTTTCCTGCTCATGTAGGTGGAGACGCAAGATGTCAAGATGTCCTCATGTGGACAAACTACCAGGTTTGGTTTTCCAGTGCTTAATCCATTTGGAAGTTCTCTATAAATGCACATTGTACCATTTTCATTTGAAATATCTTCATCACTTTCACTCTCTGTGCCCTTGTTTGCAAGTATTTCCAACAGTCGTCCAAGTGTCCTCCAGTCTAGAACATCGGGTAGTGAACCCTTCATGTCTTTCATATGAGTGTTCCATATTTCATCAAAGTTCTGCAGCTCACTCAGTGAAGGTAAGAGATCAAATTCACTATCAATATCAGAAATCCCACTTTCAACTATTGTAAATATCTGAAGCTCGATGTCCTTATTTTGTTCTTGTGGTTGATTAAGAATGTCATACTGAAGCTCATCCCACGCCTGTCTCAGCTCTGCAGTGGAGCACTCAGGCTTGATAAAAGACAGCATCATCAGAGTTTGTTCCATCACATGGGAATCATTTTGTTGAGAGAGGTTGCTACACAGGTATACAATCTGTTCAGCTGTATAGTAATTGAGATAGTAGTGCTGAGATCTTTGTTTACCCACAAAATCCATCCAGAATTGAAAACATGTTTCAATTTTCCTACAAAGATCAGGAAGCTGTTCCTCAAGGCAGCCTTCAATAATAACTGCACTGAAAACCCCTTTAAGATTGAAGTCCATCTTAATGCAGGGGTCATTACTATTTGTGCAGCAACTAATGTGAGCTTCCCAGTGTCGGAAGAGAGGATTACCAGCTGTGTACAGCGCAATGAAGGCCTCAGATAATCTCTGAACATTGTCAAAAACCTAGAAAATACACAAACAAGTAATTAGCTTAAAGTAAAAAAATGTAGAGGATATTTATGTTTACGGAACATGTAGGGATCAGCAGTTACAACAGAAAACGCTTAATATGAGAAACTTATTAATTAAAATACCTCTGTAAAATGATTCACTTCCTGCTGTCCCTGATCTCCTTTTCCTGACATAAGCATCAGTTTGTTTTGCAGTTCTCTCAGATCCTCAAGAGAGTAATTTCTCATCTGCTGACCATCATCATGTTCCTCTGGGATCTGGAGCTTTATTGCTTCGTCAAGACTAAGCTGGATGGCACAAATAAATATACATTTATTCAAACAAAAAGCAAAAAACAAAACACAAACAAAGAAACACGACATTAACCTTTCTTCCACTTTGTGCACTAATGACGTAGACACCCATCTTGTTTATGGCTGTAGCTAAAGACAGAGAGGACAACTCCACTGAACCGTGGCTCTCTTTCACGGTTTTCAGCCATTCAAGATGACGAGCACTGTCTCGCTACAAAAGAAAACAAAATCAAGACTAGATTTTTACACCTAACCATTTTGCTACAATAATGCAAAAAGCTTCAAACCAGTTTTTTGGGCAGGTTATGATCATTCTCCAAAGCTCTCCAAAGTTTCTCGACCACAATTTTGAAATCGTGAAAATCTGAGTCCTGCTTTAGTTCATAAAGCATAGACGAGTATCCAAGAACAGCATCATGGAAACAAGCAACCCGGTCCACATCCATGTCATTCTCTCCAGCAGAGATAGAGGCGAGGTCAACAAACACCTTCAGCTCATTGATATCTGACAAATACTCATGTTATCATTATGCTTTGATACAAAGACAATATCAAACAGACAAGCATATTTGCATGTTTACCTTCTAAAGCTTCTTTGACCCAGTGAACAAAGTTTGTCCTCAGCTCCAGCTCACGCAGACAGTCTTGGCGAGTTTTAGTGATGTCAACCAGAGCCTTCTTTGCTTGAATCAAATTATTGTCAATTTGACTAAGCTGAACTCTCTTCAAGTGCTGATTCTGTATGCAAAACAAAAACAGAAAAAAACAAACATTATTTTGTGATTAAACCCTTATGTCTCATTAGGGAGTTTTACTCCACTTTTTTGGTATTTTCACTTTTAAATTATCAACCATTGCTACAATTTTGAAGATATTTCAATGATTTCTTGTCACAAACCTTAGTTTGAGTCATATTATCAAAAAATCAACCCAGTTTCCCTGAGCCCATATTCATGTAATTAACAAATGTGCTGTGCTTATGTTCTGTTAGAGCCTTTTACTTCACATTTTTTGACAGACGTATAATTATAGAAGATTATTTATTTTTCAAACTTTTTGGCTTAAATCTATTAATCCACTTCTGTTCCGACTATAAATACCACATTTGAAAAAAATCCTCAGTGTTTTACTATTTATACAGACTTATAAAACAGCAGATTCTCAGAGAAGGTGAAAATGTCACACAAAATGACACATTTTTCATCTAAAATGTGAATCTAAACTGGATTTGTTTGGACCTTTTATTACAACCTTTGACATGTTAAAAATCAGTCCCAAATTGACTTTGATAATTCTGTACAGACAATAAAACCGTGAGGATTTTGGACAAATTTTGTATTTTTAGTCAGAACAGAAGTGGAATAGCGTATCAAAGAAAAAAAAGTAAATAAAAAACATAAATGTTTGACCATAATTTTACAGCCGTCAAAAAAAGTGGAGTAAAAGGGCGCTAACAGGAGATTAGGAACTTTTAACACACATTTACTTTACAAAAAAATAAATGAAAAGAAAAACATAAATGCATAAAACATCAAAAATGAACGACACAAACTTAAGTACTTACGACTTTTATGAGTTTCTCCAAAATTTTGAAGTCACCCTGAAGACAAAGACTACTTTTTACTGCCATGATGATGTTTGCTGATGCCACAGCCAGGTGAAGCTCGTGAAACTCTTTAATCTGTTGAACTCCATCTGAGACCCAACGTTTGTCATCAGACTGATCCAGGTTGCACATCGTCTCCAGTTCCTGTTGTAGCTCTTCATACTTTTCCTTGTAATCTTTGAAGAGCTCATTGATCCTCTCAAGTGTAATACTGCCATTCTTAAGAGAAGAATAAATCTCCTTGTACTCATCAAAACAATAAGAAAAAACGTCTTCACATAATGTTTGCAGTGACACAACTTCTTCTTCTGAGTATTCATTCACAAAAGCTTTCACATGTTGTTCCCAACACATTTGGAAGATGTAACTGTCTTTGCATGTGTATATAGTTTCTGCCATGTTTCTGATATCTTCGTCCAGATTAAAGTATGTAACAGGAGCAGGCTTGTCCGATGTTATTTGTTCAAGGAGATGAACATCCAAAAATGTATTCAAAGGCATTTCATGAAAGTTAACACGCCGTCTCTCTTTTATGTCATCCACATCAACTATACAGACAAATAAAATATGTCAAGTAAAAAAAAAGGCAGTTGAAAGATGTCTGCAAGAGCCACGAGCAGTCACATACCTGTTATGAATTCTGTGTTCTGTGGAAGTGTGTTGCTCATTGTTAGTAAACAATCCACCAGCTCTTTCTCGTACAAAACAGCATTCACTTCATTCTGTCTAAGCTGCAACAACCTTTTCATTTCAGTGACACTTTTGTATCGTGTTTTATCAATGAGACCGTCTGTTCATAGAAAGAGGCAACATTTTAGAACTTAATTATGAATATAAAATTATTATAACATTATGAGCCTGGTTTCTCTTACCAATCTCAATCAATTTTACAAAAGCAGCTATCTTCTCCAAAACTATGTTGAGCAAGCCCATTTTTACGTTTCCCTGAACCACTTGGTCGACGACATCAGTGAAGGTTGAAACTGCTGTGACAATTTTTTTGTTGGCATCACAAGAGAGCTTCTCAGGCAGTCCTTTCTCACCAACTACAAAACAAAAAATAATAATAATAATAATAACAACAATTAAAAATGCAAACGGTGATAAAGGTCCACACCCTCCCTTGTGATCTCGGGTACAGGTCATGGCAATGAGCCTGCCTCTCCTCCTTTGTGCCTTACTGCCTACATCACTCCTCCTTCCTTAAGGTGCATGTACAGGTATATACTATTCCAGTCATTGCCAGGAGAATTCACGACTTTGTCACAGTCACATGGTTGGAGATAGAGGAACGGTTTCATTGGGTTTTCTGTATCGTGTTAGCAATAAGTGTGCCAAATTTCAAGTCTTTACGACAAAGTACGTTTTTTCACTCCACTCTAATTTACTTATGTTTTTCAATGGCAGGTTTTTTGCATTGCCATGGTAACATGGTAGTGGCTAGAGACGTGTCTTCATTGGCTTTTTGTTCAGTATCAGAAGAAAAATGTGTGTCCGAAATTTCAGCTTTCCAGGACAAAGTAAAGATTTTCACCCTACCCCTCACTCTGTTCAAATCTCCCAGTGACTTACATGGGTTTTGCTTATTTTTACATTGCCATGGCAACATGCTTGCAGATAAAGGTATGTTGCCAGTGTTTTTTTTTTGTTCAGAATCATAAGAAGGATGTCTGTGCCAAATTTCATTTGTCTACGACAAACTAAATTTTTGGGTTCAATACAAATTTTCAAGGTCCTATTATTGCTGTGGAGCAATAATATGATGTAGATTTTTTATTGCATATTGTTGCATTTGGCTTAATGTTTATTCATATAGCCAGCTCAATTCATAAATGTAGATTTGATATAGATAAAGTGTGTGTGTATACAGAAAAAAAAATACCATATAGCTGGAAAATGTTTGTTGAAGCAGGCCAGGAGAGGACATGCTGCAGGACAGTCTCTTCATCATCACAATAATCTCCATTGTGTTTGGGCCAGGACTTCTCAACTATAGCTGAGACCAACTTTCCAAACTTCCCAAACCATTGTGACGTAATCTTCTCAAGGATTTTTCCCTCAGATTTTGACTGTAAAAATAAAACATAGATGAAACAATCTACATTTATAAAAGATGGTATACTTCTTTGTTAAGCTGTGTGCTATTGATACATAGATTTTATACCTGACAGACAGATGTAACAGCATCTAGAGCCCACTTTTCAATACAAGAAGCAACATATGAATGAGATCTAGACAGTCTGTCTATATGTATGCAGTAGTATTCAATCCGTCTCATTGCAGGCTCCTGTGTATACACAAACACATTTTATGTTACTCTTTGGAAATATTAACTTTTAGAGCATTGGTGTTGTTCATTTGAAATATAAACTACTAAATACAAAGACTTGAACAAAGTTAGTACAGATGCAGAACTGCTACTTTGGCTTTACATGGCAACACATACTGTATAAATCAACACTCAACCTGGTTATATCGGTCCTCCAAATCTTTAGTCAGTTTGTCTCTCCACTCTGAGGTGCAAACATCATCTTTAAAGTTTACAGAAATAATACTGTTCCACATCTGAAAAGGCAAAGAAACTTAAATTCAACATTTTGCTTAAGTTAAACTTAATCTAATACAAACACTTACTTCAATCTCTTGTGTATCTTTAAGTAGACTACCTGGGAAACACTGGCTCAACTTTTTTCGGACAATGCCCAGAGCTGCACCCAAGCAATCTTTAGAATACTCAAGCTCTTTGGTTCTTTCTGAGGTTTCCTACATAAATAAAGTTATTACATTTTAGTATATCTTGACCAAAGTAATGTTTCAACAATTCTCATAAATTACGTACACAAGATACTGCAGTGCAAACAAAGTCTGACACTGATGCAACAAGATGGATGCAGGACACAAAAACGCCAGTGTAGTTTGCGTAATATGTTGGTACATCAACTGCTTTGCAGATTTTGGCGAGTAGTTCTACAGCAAAGGCCAAACACTGCTTTCTGTACATCTCTGTCGAGGAACTAAAAGCACAACTATTGTTAAACTTATTTACATTTTTTTCCTTTTATATACTGTATATAAAGTACAAAACAATAGAAAACAGAACTTGAGAATAAGTCACCTGTACTTATCTTGTTTTAGATTTCCATGTATGTGTTCTATTGTATCAGAGATAACCTGTAAATAACAAAAACATTTCCAAAATGAAGCAGTATAATAATTGTTTGCAATATCTTATGCACTTTATTTACCTTAAAGGTGAAATAAGATATGTTCTTCGGAACCTTTGCATTGAAAATGTGAAGAATATCTAGAAGTTCTGGTTCCAAGTGAAGGCTGCAGTCCAACAGTTCACCAAGTGAGATAATGTATAACCATGATCGCACCACAAGAACGTCTATTTCTTTAAGATAAAGATGCTTCTTCATCAGATTGACAAGGCTCCTAAAACGTACAGTATAACACAGTAAATCTTTAAATACAAATCAAGTTTTATAAGATCAGTTTATGGACATCCTACCCTTTGTTTTGATTGTTCATGTTTTCAATTCTCTGAATGTTTACAATGCCTTCCAAGCCCGCCCAAGACAGCTCAGTCTCTGCATTACTAGAGACAGATGCTTCATATGGCTTGATGATGCCTTTGAGAAGGTGAACAGTTGGAAGTACCAAAATCCAATCGGGCACATGCTCAGCTATGGCCCAATGTATTAGTGATATCAAGATTTCTGTCAAACTAATCAGAAGAAGAACCTAAATATTTGACAACAATAATACAATCCACAAAATACTGATAAAAAGACACTCACTATGGAACAATGGCAGCATCCTGTAAAAACTGCTCCCAGTATTTTACAAAGCTTTCTTGGTTTAACTGGGGCACAACCAGAGCAGTGCATAGTCCGCAGATTTCTCCATGATCCAGATGAATACCATATTCATACCATACACAGACCATTATTACAGCAGCTTTGAGTGAATCTTGCACATAGAGGTTCTTTCCTTTTTGATTTCTAAGCAACTGAGGAATCACATTGAACAGCATAAACTTTTTTATCGTTTTTATCACCTAAAAGAAAAAAAAAAAAGATAATCTTGGAACAAAATGCATTTTGAGATCTTTGCAAAACTTCTAAAAGCATACGCACATCCTCCTTTCCAAAACCCAAGGATTCCCATCTGACTGGATTGTTCTCAAACACAAAAGGGTCAGAGTACACATCAAAAAACTGACGCAGCTGTGAAATAAAATTCTTTACATGAACACCAGACCAGTCTTTGAGAAGATCAAAAATGGTTCCAAGCATTATTTCTGCAGCTATTTGTCTGCCCCGAATCAAATTCCTTTTTTCTTGAGACCAAAGTTTTTCTTTAATTGAATGGAAAAATCCTCTGTCGGGTTTCGCACATATTATGTCATCATATTGATGCCAAGCTCCTGAAAATGTAAGATGGTCAGAAAACTCAAAATAACACAAAATATCTATATAAAGAACATGATAAGTTACCATCAGAACTGACGAGTTCATTTTTCACAAATAAACATCTATAGGTCACATGATCAGAGTCAAGCTTGTAAATGTACTCATACTCATATATCCTCTTTTTACTCCTGAAGATAATGTATTTGTAAGGTATAGCCACATGGACGACTTTGGATTTGCTTGTCTCCAATTGACCCTCAACGAGAAGGCCGTGTTTTCCAAGATCCCTGAACACAAAAACAAAAGACGATGAAAATACAAATGTCTAAACAAACTAATAAACTACAGACATAAAAAAATAAAAAAATACATTTACTGATGAATAAAAGTTGTTGTTGTTTACCTTATAACATTCATTTCAACAATGTTTTCTCCCCATAACCCAATATGGTCTCCTGCTTGGACAAATATTTCATCTTTTCTTTGGTCAAATTTAAAGTCTTTTGAGAGAACTGCATGGAAATGAATAACCAGTCTCTCTTTGGCATCAGTTTTTATTTTTGGGGATCTAAAAGAAAAATATAAATATTATGCATAAAAAATTTAAATACATACAAAACTAAAGGTGAAATCAGGATCACAATCACCTTTGTGGTGTTGATGGTGCTTTAGCGGGAGCAGCACTGGTATTCTTGCTCTTGTCAGTGACTTTGCTCGGCTCTGGTGTTTCAGCTGTTTGGTCTTTAGTGGAGGCCTGACTGGTCTCCTGTACTTCCCTTTGCTCAACTGTTGGTGGTGGGTCCACACTTGAACCAGACTTTTGAACCTGCAGAAATACTCGCATTTACATTTCAGCAAATTATTTATTGTAGCAAAGTCACATAAATTATAATACCTTTGCAGAAGAACCAAAGACCATGCTTTGCTGCATTTTTCCAGCTTGAACCTCATCTGAGACGTTTCCTTTATTGCCGTCTAGTTGCTTGGTTTCCTTGTTTTCCTTCGGTTCTTCATTTGCATTTTGGTCCAGTTTCTGTTGATCAGAGTCAGGTTTTGTCTTGTTTTGGGAGTTTTCCTTGTTTGTCTTTTTATTCCTCTGTTTTTTAGACTTTGTGCCTTCATCAGAACCGGGCTGTAGAGCTTTATCGTGGGTTGGAGGCTGAGTTTTAGCGTTGCCCTGTGTTTTTTTAGACCCTTTACTCTGACGCTGTGTTTGGTCACCTTGTTTATCATTAGTCTTGGTGCTTTTATCAGAACCAAGTTGTTGTGTTGGTACAGCTTTGCCTTGAGTTACAGGTTGGTCTTGTGTCTGATCACCTTGAGTATGTTTTTGTGTATTTTTATTCACTATAACCACCTTTTCACGCACAACAAGTGAATCTTCAGATGTACCAGCACTTCCATCTTCTGGTCTTGTTTGGCTTGTGTCAGTTTTGTCTTCTTCCATAGGTACACTTTTTGGGAGTTGATTTGCATTTCGTTCAGTGACTTCCATGTTCTTTTGTGATACATCTGCAGTGGTCTGTGGTTGGTCCATCTCTGTTGACAAATCACCTTTCTTCTTCTTCTTTTTTCTTTTCTTACTTTTTTTCCTCTACACAAAACCACACAATTAACACAAATAAGCCTTAGAAACACTTCAATACTATAATTCAAAAGAGTGATTTCAACAACTGTAACTACACTAAAGTAATTGAATACCATTACCTTTCTTTTTAGATTAGCATCTTTATGCAGACGCTCAGTGGCAGCAGTACCAGCTGGATCTATCAAAATCAATATTGTGACTCAAAATGAATTATTAGTAATGCATTAATTTTACAAAAACATGTGGAAAAAAGTCTAATTAAGTAAGTGTGTATTGCAAAACAAAACTGCCATGCTGCAGAAATACAGTATGTCAAATAAATTTAAAGGTGAAGCTTATTCAATTGCATTTCCATTCAAATAATAGCTTCCCTTTATTATGAAACACATTAAGTGCTGATTGGTTAAGAAAAGTTTGTTGTTGAGCATCCTGATGTGAACAGCAGCTTTGACTGTGACATGTGTAAAATGTAACAAAGACTAAAAGTACATTTAAATGTTCTTTAACTCTGCATTTATTCATACATTAAAGTACTGCGATATTAATTTAATTGACCTTTACTTAACCAAGGAAGTCCCACTGAGATTCAGAATCTCCTTTGCAGGAGAGCCCTGGGGGAGGGGTCAGGGGAGGCATTAATGGACATGTATTTGGTGGTAGAAGAAAACCTACGCAAACACGGGGAGAACATGCATACTCCACATAGAAAGGTCCCAGGTCGACTGGGAGTCGAACCTAGAACGTTCTTGCTATGAGGCCACAGCGCTAACCACTACGTCACCGTGTCGCCCAAATATGTGCTACGATACAGTACAATACATCACATTGTATCACAATGTATCACAAAGGCTTTAATCACAGAATACAAGATACTTGCATGAAATAGTATTTGATAGCATACCTGGTGTTGATGGTGCTTCAGTGGACGCTGCACTGTTATTGTTACTCTTCTGAGTGACTTTGCTCAGCTCTGGTGTTTCAGCTTTTTGGTCTTTAGTGGAGGCCTGACTGGTCTCCTGTACTTCCCTTTGCTCAACTGTTGTTGGTTGGTCCACACTTGAATCAGACTTTTGAACCTGCAGAAATACTCACATTTACATTGCAACAAGTTCTTTACTGTAATAAATAAAGTCACATAAATTATAATACCTTTGCAAAAGGACCAAAGACCATGCTCTGCTGTGTTTTTCCAGCTTGAACCTCATCTGAGACGTTTCCTTTATTGCCGTCTAGTTGCTTGGTTTCCTTGTTTTCCTTCGGTTCTTCATTTGCATTTTGGTCCAGTTTCTGTTGATTAGAGTCAGGTTTTGTCTTGTTTTGGGAGTTTTCCTTGTTTGTCTTTTTATTCCTGTGTTTTTTAGACTTTGTGCCTTCATCAGAACCGAGCTGTAGAGCTTTATCGTGGGTTGGAGGCTGAGTTTTAGCGTTGCCCTGTGTTTCTTTAGACCCTTTACTCTGACGCTTTGTTTGATCACCTTGTTTATCATTAGTCTTGGTGCTTTTATCAGAATCAAGTTGTTGTGTTGGTACAGCTTTGCCTTGAGTTACAGGTTGGTCTTGTGTCTTGTCACCCTGAGCATGTTTTTGTGTATTTTTATTAACAAAAGCCACCTTTTTGTGTACAACAAGTGAATCTTCAGATGTACCAGCACTTCCATCTTCTGGTCTTGTTTGGCTTGTGTCAGTTTTGTCTTCTTCCATAGGTACACTTTGTGGGAGTTGATTTGTGTTTGTGTTTTGTTCAGTGACTTCCATGTTTTTTTGTGATACATCTGCAGTGGTCAGTGGTTGGTCCATCTCTGTTGACAAATCATCTTTCTTCTTTTTCTTTTTACTTTTCTTACTTTTTTTCCTCTACACAAAATCACACAATGAATACAAATAAACATTAGAAACACTTTAAAGGGGTCCTATTGTGATTTTTTTTAATATTTAGTAAGAATCTAGAACATACACAGATCAGTAATTTACCTTTTGTTTGTTGTAAAACACAAAGGTAATCTAAAACAACTTAAAAATAGGAACAGCTCTAATGACTTCCTGTTCAAAACTGCAGAACTGATAAGCCCCGCCTCTTCATTTTAAAATGTAACTGTCAAAAGCAACAGATTTTTAAAAACTAGTTTTTATTGTTGGAAAGTGAATATGGGACAGTTTTGAACCATATAAGCTTCACTTTGAGTTTTAATCTTTTAAAATATACCAAGTAAATACAGACAAGTGGGAGGGGATAGGTGGTAGGTGAGAACGGGGATTTCTGAGCACTTGAGCTCCAGCTGAAGAACAACACAAGATTACTCCAACATGCAGGAATCAATTCAAATATAACTTTGAGTAAACTAATGATGAAGGAAGGCCGTCACAACAAGGTTAAAAACTTAGAAAAGTGAATTTGACACAATAGGTCCCCTTTAATGTTATAATTCAAAAGAGTGATTTTAACAACTGTAACTACACTAAAGTAATTGGATACCATTACCTTTCTTTTTAGGTTAGCGTCTTCATGCAGACGCTTTGGAGATGTGCCGTTATCCTCTGTAGTGACTTCAGTGGCAGCAGTACCAGCCGGATCTATCAAAATCAATATTGTGACTCAATATTAATTATTATGTAATGCATTAATTTTACAATAACATGTGAAAAAAGTCAAATAAAGTCAGTGTGTTTTGCAAAACAGTAAGTTGAAGGTTCAGTATTAATAAGAACTGCTATGTTGTAGAAATATTTCAAATAAATTTAAAGGTGTAGCTTATTCAATTGCATTTCTATTCAAATAATAGTTTGGTGTTGATCATCCTGATGTGAACAGCAGCTTTGACTCTGATCTGTGTAAAATGTAACAAAGCCTAAAAGTACATTTAAATGTTCGGCTTTATATTAAATAAAGCCGTAAGATTAAAGCCAAAGATAAACTTCCTAAGTTCAATTTCAGGTGTGTTGCCCTGGTAACTAGTGCCACTCTCTTCAATCATACATTTGGATCAGACTGGTTTTATGCCGGGCAGACAGTCTTCATGCAACTCTAGAGGTCTTTAGAATTGTATCACTGCACCCAGTTCTTTGGTACCGGAAGTTCTTGTGTCTCTCAACGCAGAGAAAGACTTCAGGGTGGAGTTTTGTCTACTCTGTTGGCCAGGTTTAGGATGGGTAAGGCATTTCTAGACTGGGTGAGGCTCCTTTATTAGACACTCTTTTCTGTCGACTCATCCGCCTGAGAATGTATTTCATTTTGTACAGATCGATCTGGCTAACTGCATCAACATGGCTAAATACAACCAAAAACGCATGGAAGGAGAGCCTCAATATAATAATTTCCGAACAACAATGAAAATATGCACTGTCTCTTGTTTATTTTTCGGATATACATAATCCGAAATTTAAATATATCCTAGAACCATTTGACTTAAGAGCTGGGCAATATGGTGATAAAAAACGAATCATGAGCTCATCCCTGTGACAATCTGCTTTTTTGATGAAATCGTCATATCTATTAATGCATCTGTCTGTTCTTATGAATTTTGAAGCCCGTGGTTTGTGTTTTTTGGGTTGCACTGTCAAGTTTTAAAAGTAACTTTTCAAATTCGGCTTACCAAAATATATTAATTTGTGATTGAAACATGGATTTTTAGCATATTAAATAAGACACAATGTTCAAACTATTTGATTATTTTCTTAACGTTTTCTTCAAGTGGTGAAATTGCCTGTGTTAGGTTTTTTTTCAAAGACTTGGTCGCTTGTTTCTCTCTGAAACTCTGGCAACACTGGTCAGGCTTTCACAGCTGGATTTTCTGGAAAAGTAAATAACATTTATCTCACAGACAATGACAAAATTGTCTACAAGAACAGTGATGAAATTGAAATCGTTATCTATAATCTTTTTGCCATATCACCCAGGTCTATTTTGACTGCTGTTATTGTTAACAAAGACAAATATTAAAATGTTATTTGACATAGGATATTACAAATAAATTGTTAAAGCATCATACAATGTGATCTGTAGATTTTTTTTTTTAGATTCGCTCATGATTTCTGTACTAGGCCCAAAATTATTTTTACTGTACATTAACGATCTGTGTTCTATATCAACAAAGTTAAAATTAGTTTTATTCGCAGATGACACAATCTTAACATGTTCAGGAGACGATATACGACAATTAACAAGTCAAGTGTCCATTGAAATAGACAAGTTAAAGTCTTGGTTTGAGAGACCAATAAAGTATATTTAAACCTTTCAAAAACCAAATGTATTGTTTTCGGTAACGTAATCGTGAAATAAAATCACAAATTCATGTACTAATTGATAATGTAGAAATAGAGAGAGTCAATGAATTTACATTTCTGGGAGTGATACTGGACTATAAGTTGTGTATGAAGCCCCATATTACAAATATCAAGTCAAAAGTGGCTAGAAATGTTGCTGTATTAGGCAAGGCTAGACAGTTCTTAGACCCTCAGTCTCTTTGTATCTTGTATTGTTCTCTAATATTACCAGACTTGAGCTGTGGAGCACAAGTCTAATTAAAATTACAAAAGAAGTGCAAATTATGTTTAAAGTCAGATATAAATAATTACCTAAAAATATTCAAATATTGTTTAGGGAAAGTGAAGGATATTATCATCCGAGGAATCAGTTTAATTTTAAGACATTTTCTTTTGTAGAATAATGAAACAAATGTGCATTTCAAGATGTGGAGTTGATTTATGGAATAGTCTAAGTGAAGAACTAAAGTTCTGTTCCAACATTTATTCCTTTAAACAATTATACAAGAAAAATGCATTTTCAAAGTGCAGAAAGAGGAGTTTTAGTAGTCTTGCATATCTCTGTAATAACACTTTATCTACACATTGTTACTCTTGAATAATGATTAAGTATGTTCAATAAGTTTATAATACGCTGTCTCATTTATCTAGCATTAATATGTAATAGGGGTAGGAGCCTATAAGCTTATACTTCTTTCTACTCCTTTTTGAGCATTTATTCAATGATATTGCCAAGATATTCACCTGTATGATGTTTTAATTTGATTGACTGCTCAAATAAATTTGATTGATTGATTTCTAAGTAGATTTCTAAGTAGTAGGAGAACTTGCAAAAACACAGAGCGACCATATACTTGTTGACCTCCCTGTATGTCCAGAAAATAACACCAGACATTCAAACCTAGCTTTATATGTTGTTCCATCTATGTGCAATTTAGGAAACTTATGAAATATGCCAACAAATAGAGTTTCAAATATTTTTTTTTGTCTTTTCAAATGCAACGTCTCAATCAGAGTAAATTGTTTAAGTTCAGAACCTCAATATTGAATGTGAGGCATTAATTAGATCACATAAAAGTAAACACGGAGACTGAGCGTTAGGTTTCATGATCCTGATGACATGATTAAATAGTTTTGTAAATCCTTTAGTGTCAAGTTAAAGATACAGAGATGTGATTGGACACTGCCCTCTTGTGGATAGAATCGATCAGAACATAGTTTATATGAAATGTTTTTGTTTATTATTTCATCTCAACATGTGAATATCGTACGAGTAATAGGCCTTAACTTACCTTGACTGACAGTGGGTTGTGATGACTTTGTAGCACATTTACTGCAGAATTTTACTTTCTCCTCCAAACTGTTGAGTTCACATTCAGGACACTTCATCTCTAAATGTTTTCTGTAACAGAGAAAATATATGGTTAGTTAAAGAATAAATAAAATAAAACAACACTTTACTTTCACTTTGTTTTGATTCAAGCTATGGTAATTGTATGCATGTGGAGGCAAATAAAAAACATAAAAACAAGTAAACCCAATGTTCCTGAATACAATCAGCATGAAAGCCGTTTTAGCATAAAATAATTAGACAAATAGTTGGTTCTTCTGCGTTTTCTGTTCTGATGCTTTGGTCAAACAAAATGAAAGAAACTGATCTCACTCTCAGTCATTATCACCATAAAAAGGGTCTCGTTTTGTTTTTTTTTGTTTGTTTGTTTATATTAGGAAAGCGCAAATGCAATACATCGGAAAGCTACTTGCCCACAACTTGCTCAGGGCAGCTCAGCAGAGGTGATTCTCCTAAACACCTGGCGTCTCAACCTTCGACTATCACCAAGCGTTCCATAACCTGCAGGTTACTTGTTGGTGGGGAAACTGGAGTGCTCGGAGGAAACCACTCAGACACAGAGAGAAACATGCAAACTCCACACAGAAAGGCTCGGCAGGAGTCAAACTCACAACCTTCTTGCTGTGAGGCAACCCTAACCTGTGACGTGTAAATGAGAGCACAGAAAATCTGATAAAGAAATACATTTGTAAATGAGACAGAGGAGATGTTAAGGCACCTAAGAGCAAAACAGACTGTTGGAGAAAAAATAAACATTTTAAAAGTGAAATGGTGGGCAAGTTGCTTTCAGATGTATTGTATTTGCTCTTTCCTAACATTGAAGCAAATAAAAAATAACAATAGGCTAATAAATATATTTTAAAAAAACGCCATATGCGTGTATCTGTAATAAAACCCCGCTAAATGATTACATTCGTGAAACAGCCTTTCTGATAAAACATCTAGGTCACGTGACAGTCCAAAGCCACTAGCCAATCACAGAACAGAACAAGTCAAAACACTTTTTGTTTGTCTCCCGTGGAAGTATACATCCATGGTGTCACCCAAATGTCACCTTTATATTTCACTATAAATCATTAGAATATAGATTCGTGTAGAAGATGGGCTTACTATGTTAAGAAGAGTTCCTTTGTGCATCAGAAAAGTGTAAAGACTTATGTACAGTGTATCACCTGAGCGCTACTTTCTGGTCGAAACGTAAAAATGCTAATGCGACGTCAAAAAAGGGCATGCAAAGATAACTTATTCATATTTAAGTGTCTGTATGTTAGCACTTTGTTACCTTCGACGTGCTGAAGAACACGAGCCGTGACGACGAACACAAACCTTTCTGCTTCTTTGTGGAACAGGTAAAGTGGAGGATAAACAGATAAACTCACCTCGGTGCCTCGCGGAGCTCGGGTCAGTGGCGGGAACGTGCGTCCTCTGCGTGGTCCCTTCACGAGCGTCCGGACATCACAACCACAGAACCACTCTGAAGAAACACTTTCATTTCCGCCTCTTTCCAGATCTCTTAAGTTTCGTTTTCGTTTATCAGGATGGGAGTTCCCTAGTAGCCTATGGAGGACTAAAATGACTTAATTATAAATAAATAAATCAATGAAAGTAAATGAAAATAGGCTACATAAATACATAAACAAAAATAAAAGTGGAATACATACAATAAAATAATAAATATAAAATAAAATAATAAATGTAAAAATACAAAAATAAAATAAGCAAACAAATCATACATTTTAATATTTTTTTTAGTTTTTTACACGAACACGTACTATTTTTATTTGCAAATCAGGTAAATATGTTTTTTCTACTCATTTATTCTATGGTTGAAAGAAAAGCCCCATTGAAATTTGCATCTCATTTTCTCATTCTCAACATATAAAACATCAAAATGCATGATTTGTATGAAATGCATAGCCCCAAAATGCAATTAAATAGATGTACAAATACACGGAAAATACACTTGTGAATAGACAAGGAGGGAGTGTACAATAGATTTTTCACTCAAACCACGTTGGCCTACAAAGAGTTGAAAAAGTTAAAGATACGTTGCATTTGGATTCACTAAAAAAACTACACTAGTGTAAACTGACTAATAAAAGAAATCCAGAAGTGAGGAGCATAGAATCTAAAAGAAGTTTGTCCTCATTCAGTGTGTAGGCCTATCTGTGGCACTAGTGTCAAGCCTTCATGAAAGCTAGAATTGCAAAAATAAATAAATAAATAAATAAATATAGACTTTTGAAGGCGCAGTTAAACGAAATGTCCCTTTTCAAAGTTTCTAAAGTTTGCTTTTATGCAGTGTCTTGAGTCTGTAAAACTTAGCACTTAACACTAAAGGAATAATCTAAATGAATGAATGAAAATACAAATAAATAGATGAATAAATAATAAACTCAAAATCAGTGTAGGCCTAGGCCTATATTTCAACTTTAGAATTTAGCCTATGTGACGATAGTGGTTAGTACCGTCCTGAGCGGGAGTCGAACCAGGATCTTTTGTTCCGCAGGCGACCGACAAACACGTTGAGCTAAAGGGAACGCTCCCGTTAGCCCAATCTGCCGGTCCTGCTTTTATACCTGAGGGGGTGAGTTTATCCCATACCACCACACACTTCACCGACCTGGTCCCTCGTGTGGGTCTACACCGGTTACACTCACCCCTCTAAACTCACACCACTCAGGACTTATCCGGGTCACGGCACCAATGTGACGATAGTGGCTAGTACCGTCCTGAGCGGGAGTCGAACCAGGATCTTTCGTTCCGCAGGCGACCGACAAACACGTTGAGCTAAAGGGAACGCTCCCGTTAGCCCAATCTGCCGGTCCTGCTTTTATACCTGAGGGGGTGAGTTTATCCCATACCACCACACACTTCACCGACCTGGTCCCTCGTGTGGGTCTACACCGGTTACACCTATAATGAAAGCTGATTAAAATATTGCAGGACCTTAGCCCAGTGCTTCTCAAACGTTTTACACCAAGCCTATGACCAGAAAACAGATTTGACTTTCTGAGTACGCCCTAAATCTAATTTAGATCTATTCCAGCTTTGTCCCGAACTATTTTAGGTTTAAAAACTTTCTTGAAGACATTGTTCTAAAAGAAGATAAAATCTCGCATTTATTTCTCCATTATTGAGGGAGGGAGGTACCAAGATGGCGGACTGACAAGTCGCGCTTTGAGGAGCTCTGTACTGACCGCAAAGTTTATTACTTTAAATTGCTAAATTCCACCCGAATTGCAAAGATGGATCCTCAGAAGGTGATAAAACCTGCCAAACTACATCCGCCGGTGCCTCCAAAGCCGAAATCGCAGCAACAACCAAAAGAAAACGAGCATGACTATGTAGCAATGGACGTTAGCATGCAACAGAAACGTGGGCGTGGAGAGGATTCGGCACCTCCGACTCCAGGTAAACAGCCTGCTGACAAAAAGCCTAAATCAACGGAGGAAGAAAATGAGGCCCAGGTGTCCAACAATGATATTTTTCAGGCTATTATTGGTCTGAAGTCAACTGTATCAGGAGTGGAGACACGTGTTGCTAATGTGGAGTCGCAACTGGGCGACATAAAAAAACAGAACCAACAGGCCAGTGCTATGCTTGCTAACTTGGCCAAGGCTGTTCAGGTCAATGCAAAAGAACTGGCAGACTGTATTAAAAGGGTGGACAAACTTGAAAGTGCGAAAGGACATTTGTTGACGGAAAATAATAAGCTGAAGGACAAAGTCAGGGACTTGGAAAGATACAAAATGCGATGGTGTCTCAAATTAAGAGGTGTACAAGAGAAGAAGGATGAAAATATTCGCGCGGTAGCCATTAAGATTTTGCAAAGGGTTGCCCCGGATATTGCACCTAAGTTGGAAGATGCTGTGGATGTTGTGCACAGGTTGGGCAAGAAGGAGGACGGCAGAACGAGACAAATTATTATCTTGTTTGCACATAGAAGAGTGAAGGAGGAGGTGTGGAGAAAAAGTAAGGATTCAGTGATATGCAGAGATGAAGGCATCAGCTTTGCGGAAATGTTGCCTCAAGAAGATTTGGAGGAGCGACGTCGTTTGTGGCCCGTGATTGAGCAGGCAAGACGGGCAGGGAAAAGGGCCTTTTTTCGTGGCCCGCATGCATACATCGATGGTCGCCGAGTAGAAGAAAATGAACAAAAAGAACAAGTGTAGACTAAATGCGTGACTTTAATGGTGGATTACATGTGAGCGGCACAGGAGCCCCAAAGTATTTTGTGAGTTTCAGTTTATAACACAGTCACAGCTACAAAGCTTTTTTGTTTTTTTTTTGTTTTGTTTTTTTTAAGTAATTTATAGTTCATGTTGAATGTTAAGTTAACGTTTGGTTCATTAAATGTTAGGGGCTTAAAGGAACTTGTTAAAAGAAAAGCTTTATTTTTGTTTTGCAAAGGGCAAAAGACTAACATTTTATTTTTGCAAGAAACTCATTCCTCAGATGCTGACTCTTCATTCTGGTCAAATCAATGGGGTGACAAGATCATCTTCAGTCATGGATCTTGTAGATCGGGAGGAGTGGCTGTATGCTTTAACAATTTTCCTGGAGAGATTCTTACTCAACGGACTGACTCGGATGGACACTGGATTACAGTTGTGGTAAAAATTGAAAGTGTGTTCCTTATTATGACAAATGTTTATGGGTATAATAATGATAATCAAAACAGGATGTTACTAGATGACCTAACTAATGTATTATCAGAGTTGAAAAGGAGATATCCTACTAATTACATATTAATAGGAGGTGATTGGAATTTAACTCCAAATGAATGGCTCGATAGATGGCCTCCAAGAACGGGAAGACCTCAACAAAATGGAATTATTCATAATTTTATGAGTAATAACAACTTGAGTGACATCTGGAGAGAAATGTACCCTCAATTACAATGTTTTTCATGGTTTAAACCAAATGGAATGTGCAAATCTAGACTAGATTATTGGTTGGGTAGTAATAATATTCTTAGTCAAACTACAAAAACTACAATATCAAAGGCTCCATTATCAGATCATTGTTTTATAGATCTGATTCTGGAACCTTCTAAAAAAGACAAATACAAAAAAGGATACTGGAAATTCAATGCTCAATTACTAGAAAATGAAGATTATTGTTCCAAAGTTAAAGACGTAATAAAAGAGATTAAAAATGACGATTCAATTATTGGACATATAAACAAATGGGAATTTATAAAATTTAGAATTAGAGAGATGAGTGTTAAATTTAGTAAGATGCTTACCCTAAAGAAAAAAGAATATGAAAGTAGTTTACTTCAAGAAATCCATCAATGCTGTAGTAAAACCGACTTGACACCTCAAGATAAAAGTAATTTAATCGATTTACAGAATAAATTGGATAAACTTTATACTGATCGGGCACAAGGTGCTTACATAAGATCGCGTGCAAAGTGGATAGAGGCTGGGGAGAAGAATTCTTCTTACTTTTTCAATTTAGAAAAAAGTCGACAGCAGAGAAATGGCATCTCAAGTCTTCTAGTAGATGGAGTGGAATGTAAAGATTCAAACATAATTCAAAATGAAGTCTATAATTTTTATTCTAATTTATATTCCTCAAAGTTTTCAGAAGAGGATTGCAATGTTTTTTTCAACAGTGTCTCTTGCCTGATCCCACAAATAGCCCAAACATTTAAAGAAGTTTGTGATTCTGATCTGAAGATTGAGGAACTTGACTCCGCAATTAAAAAATGTCTTTGAATAAATCTCCAGGAACAGATGGCCTCACGGTTAATTTTTATAGATATTTTTGGGATGAGGTAAGAGTGCTGTTATTTGAAGCCTTAAAGGAGTGCATTGAAAGAAAAGAATTGATGTCCAGTATGAAACAGGGATTGATAACATTGATTCCAAAACCTGGAAAAGATAAGAGACAATTAGACAATCTAAGACCTATAACATTATTAAACACAGATTACAAAATTTTTTCAAGTTCAATTGCAGAAAGATTAAAACGGGAATATCAGACATAATCAGTGAGACACAATCAGGTTTTTTAAAAGGTAGGGTTATTCATAATAATATCAGACTCATTTTAGACCTTTTGGATTATTCAAATCTGGTTGATGACAATGGTTTTATACTCTTCCTTGATTTTTATAAGGCCTTTGATTCAGTCGAACATTCATTTATTTTAAAAGTGTTACAACAGTTTGGATTTGGGGAAAAATTTATTAATCTTGTGGGGACTCTTTATCATGACATAAATAGTTCTGTTTCTCTTGGACATGGAACTTGTAAAAGGTTTAATATTAAAAAAGGTATTCGTCAAGGTTGTGGTAGCTCTCCACTTTTGTTCATATTGGTTGCAGAGGTATTGTCTATATTAATTAAAAATTGTGGTCTAGTTGGGATTGATATTATGGACAAACAGTTGATAATTAGTCAATTGGCTGACGATACAACTTTGTTCTTGAAAGATGAAACTCAAATTCCTTTGGCATTGCAAACTATTAATGACTTCTCAAAGGCCTCGGGGTTGCAATTAAATGTAAATAAATGTGAATTATTTCCTCTGAAGGATTGCCCTCTGCAATCAATATGTAACATTCAAATTAAAAAAGAGGTCAAGTATTTGGGTATTGTTGTGACCAGAGAAAAAACGCTTTCAGATAAACTTAATATTGTGGATAATGTGGACAATTGTAAATCCTTTTTGAACCGATGGTTACAAAGAGATCTTTCAGTGTTTGGTAGGATATTGTTAACAAAAATGGATAGTCTTTCTAGGTTAATTTACCCTGCGTATTCCTTATGTATATCATCTAAAATTGTAAAAATATTAATAGCCTAAATTTTAATTTCATTTGGAGAAATAAATACCACTACATAGCAAATCAAGATTTAATTAGGTCTTATGAAGAGGGGGTGGTAATGCAATAGACTTTGATATTATGAATGGCATGCTAAAGGTTAAATGGTTAAAACTTTGTATTCAAAATTGTAACTCCATTTGGTCGTATATTCCAAATTTAGTCTTTAAAAGCTAGGGGGTCTTGATTTTCTTTTGAAATGTGATTTTGACCTTAAAAAACTTCCTGTGAAACTCTCAGACTTCCACCAACAGGTCCTTCTATATTGGAAACTCATCTTCAAGCACAACTTCACTCCACACAATAGCCCAATATGGAATAATAGATATGTTCTTTTGAAAAGAAAGTCTTTTTATTTGAAGATTGGTTTTCTAAAGGTGTTTGGGCTATTGCACACTTCATGGATAAAGAAGGAAATATTTTGCAACATAGTGAATTCTGTAGTAAATATCAAATACGCTGTACCCAAAAACTATATGAACAGGTGGTTAAAGCTCTCCCTCAATCTCTTAAAAACATGGTTAAGCAAGATATAATATACTCCAAAGTTACTCCTATTATGAGGAATCTTTATTTAGATGGAGTTATGCTTTCTGATTATAAATGCAATAACAAATTTATAAGAAAATGTTTACTCAACGTTTGTGTTACTAACAATCTTAAAAGAGAGTATATCCTTAAAGATTTTAATGAAGCGCAGATTAAAAAAATAAGATGCAATTATTTGAGATTTCCTCTTTCTTACAAAACCAAACAAATTCAATTCAAAATTATTAATAAAATTTATCCTACTAAAGATTTTCTGTCACGTAAATTTAAAATGGATGTCGGTTGCTGTGTTTTTTGTGAGAGTGAGACTGAAACTTTGGATCACTTGTTCTTTTCATGTAATCAAATTCAAATGTTTTGGCTGGATCTGCAGAGGTGGATCACTTCTCAAGGGATTGCATTAGAAGAATTTTCTAGTAGTACTATTTTGTTTGGTGTTTTTCTTGATGACCGCCTCATTGATTACGGCATAAATAATCTTATTCTTTTAGCCAAACATTACATTCACAAATGTCGTTTTTTTAAATCCATTCCAAATTTCACTCACTGGAGGAATGAGTTTATTATTTTCCAGAAATCACTTTCATTTGTCAAAACTAAAAATGCACTTAAGCTTATTTCTTTTCTAGACAGACTGGATATATAAATGTGCCCAATGTTTTTATTTGTATAACAAATGCCCCATTTTGCTTTCTTTTGTTTTGTTGATGTTTTTTTCTTTCTGATTTTATACTTGAACCTAAAGTATAATGTAAACATTTTAAGGTACCTAATTTGTCTGTACTTGGCGTGTATTCAATAAAAAAAAAAAAAAAAAAAAAAAATTTCTCCATTATTGTTTTACTGTCTTTAAATACAAATTGTCAAAGAAATCTGACAAAAATAAAAACCAGGTATGTACATTAAATGACAAAGCTCGTATTTATTTAATAATTCATGATTTCCTCGCGGCCAAAGCCACGCGCGTTCTGACGTCAGCGCGCCGTGCACGTGCGCTGTTACCTAGCGAATGTTTTTAAATGACGCTGGTCATTGCAAACTTTGCAAACCCACACTGCGAGCACAACTCTGAATTTGTGAGCTTCACTCGGTGATTTCTACAGAAAGGACACTTCACTTTTGGACATTTTCACTCAGACACCGACTGACCAGCCCCTGACTCAAACTACGAGACGTTTGTGAGGAAAAAACGTGAGCTTTTCTGACTTTGCCTCTTCACCTTACTCCTTATGAGTTTTGACCGTTTTATGCTCGTAAAACAAGCACTAGCACTATGTCCTTTTGTCAAAGTCTAGAGATCATGTTTTCTGTAAGTTTACTCAAAGAAATGTGTGTTTTTGTGCTTCTGAAGCAAAGATCATTAGACCTACAGCTGCAGCTGCTAACACGCTACTGACCAGAACTAACGAGCCTAAAACAGAGACTACTGTGACCATATCCACGGGCCAAAGTCACAAAACACGCACTTTGAGCTCATTATCACAGCAAATATTGTCAATGTAGCATTACAAGAGCACTTCTACTTTAATTGTCATATTACAAATCTAATTTGATCAAGACTAATCTGCATAAAGCTATTTTGTAGACATGACATTTGAGACTATGTGTTACATTAATATAAGACACAGCCTGACTTGAACTGATCCCAAGGCCTACAGTAGGCCTATTAAACATAAGGCCTGGCCCTCCAAACCATCTGATCCAGCCCTCTTCACAGCTTCTAAATATTAAAACATATATTTGTTCATCTTTAGAATACTGGTTTATTTCTGAGTGAATACTGTTTTAGTCCTGGTCCAGTTGTGTAGAACTGGTTGGATTATAGGATTTCATCTGGTCTAGTCCCAGTTTAATTCTGGTTTCATACTGGAATGACATTTGTTTTTATTAGTAAAGTTTTTAGCGTTTTATTTTGGGTCAGTGTTGTCCAAGTCCAAGTTTAGACTGTTGTGTTGTGCACTTCAGTCAAAAGGCCATGGCCCTCTGAAAAGTCTTTAAGTAACACTTTATAATAATAGGTAGAAATGCTGGCACTTCATGGTACATTGTGTGATCTTATCAGTGGTACTTCATGGTAGCGGTAGTGGTACTTGGTACAACATGTGGTGGCTAAAGAGATACTTACCTCTGTGTTTAGTATAAATATAGTCACTTTTATATATATATATATATATATATATATATATATATATATATATATATATATATATATATATATATATATATATATATATATATATTTATATATATATTATATATATATATTATATATATATATATATATATATATATATATATATATATATATATATATATATATATATATATATATATATATATATATATAAAGAAAGCAAACAAAGAAATACAAGAACATTGCATTGTCATTACAATAACACAATATAAAGCAATATATAATATCAGTTAACAAAAGCAACACTGATGCAAAGTAGACAAAAAAACAAACAAACAAACAAACAAACAGACCAAAAGGAAAAATAAATTAAAAGAAAAGGAGGGGTCAAGTTTTTTTAGCTTTGTGATTCTTAGATTAACTAATTGTTTGTCTGTATGTTGGAAAATATTAAACAGAGGTTTTCGATTTTGAAATTTAGATTTGTGGATATAAAACTTGGCCAGTATAAGAAGTAAATTGATTATGTAGAATGTGTACATCTTGATAGCGTATATTTAAACTTTTGATTATGTTGTTTACAATGTGTTTGACAAAGTTGTTCCAGAAGAGGGCAGTGGAAGGACATGACCAGAAGAGGTGGGTTGATGTTTCAATGTCTGATTCACAGAATGTGCAGGTCTTGTCCAGTATTGTCCTCAAATGATATTTTACTGGATAGCAGCGGTGCAGAAGTTTGTATGACACTTCTCTTTGCTTGTTGGTTATAAAAAACGTAAAAGGCAGTGTCCAGACTTTTTTCCATTCAATATTAGGAACAAATGATCTCCAGAAGTGAGTTACGTAAGGCACAGTAACGATTTGATCCTGGAATAAAGCACGTATTTTGTGATTTCGGTTTAACGGATTTGAGGTGAAGCAGATTCTTCCAGTGGTTGTTTGGGTTAATGTAGGAGGATCTGTGAGACT